>JACXGJ010004490.1:0-45056 GCA_016801105.1 Esox niger
CTGTTGGTAGTGGTGGTAGGTTGTGATTAGCGATTGTAATAGTTGTGGTATGATGATGTTGTTCATGATGATTTATCATATCACCTAGACCTACCAGAAATCTCATTGAAATGACTGAATACATGAGATAAAATGAAAATATGCACACACACAAATTCCTTTATAGGACAGTAGGCTATCTCTGAATTATTTGTTATTTTATTTGTATTCTCCTTGTTTCACACGGATGTGATTAACAAGGAGAATAGATGGAGAATGCATTATTATATTCTGCATATATACAGTGGATGCTAAAAGTCTACAAACAATTTACTCCATGCATCTTTTCAAGGTGAAGGATCGCCAAAGATCATTTTCAGCAAGAAGGTGTTGGTAATGCAGTATCTCCCATGGCAGCAGTGAATTCTTTTTAATATAATTACAACATTTTTGCAAAACCGGCAGTATATTTCCAATGTTTTGGTCAAAATTGTTCAATTATGTAAATTTGATTAGGGATCAGTGACGAAAATCATGATGTTTCTTTTAACCGTGTATTTTTTTCATTTTCATCCTAATTTAAGACAGGACTGAGACTGTCGGCTCAGGGACATTGAGTACATCTTGATAATCCATTGTTGTGTCTTTGGCATTAAAAAATAAGTTAGAATTGCTGGATAATAAAACTATATCCCAAAAGTAGGTTTTCAAAAGACTGATTGATGCAGGTTTTCCTTTAATATTTATTTTGACACCACATTCCCTGACCAAGACAAACACAGCTGTAAAAGGATGCTGCCAAAATACTTTTAAATAGAAAGGCATACACAGTGTTTGGATGTTTTTCATTTGACCCAAATGTCGTTTTTTTACAATGCGTTTCTTCTTTTCACTACGTGAAACAAGGTAGTGTATTGAATGAATGAATGTTGTTTATTACTCGTCATTTTTAAATATGATGGTGCCATCAGCAGTTTCGAAAAATATATATGTTACTAAAATAGTTAATGTTAAAATTCCAGAATTTGTAAAGTATAAAATATATTTTTAATTATTGCAGCAGTGATTCCGGTCCAAGGTGCTTTCACCATTTAAGTATTAACTCTGCGGTGTAAAAAAACTAATTTAATTCATTTTTAGTTATAGTTGTATAGCAGCAATTTGTAAAGGTGCATGTTGTACTTTATTAGAGTATGAAAAAGCCTTAGATGAAGGCGACCTATTAGCAAAACGTTATCCAGTCCCACGTTCCTTTCATGCTTTGTGATCAAAAGAAATGGCACATGTGTCTAGGTGTGCTTGATCAATGTTTCGAAGTCGACTATTTACGTCTGAAATAAAAACCACCGGTCAAGACTACCAGGTTGAGAAAACGCAAGAGAAACAACCGTGGTTGGAATTGTCATAAACACAATGTAGCCAGTTCTTTCTTATTTTGAACCTTTTTACGTTAGAAAAAACAGGGAACATAGTATTATTGTATGTTACACTTAAGTCTTTCTGTTACGTCTTTAGCAGCTTTTTGCAAAGGCCAATTATTGTATAATCATGTTAAGCTATAATGCTGCGTCGAAGTTATCAACAGAGAATGTGTCTCAGGGACTGCTCAAAATTTCTCAGATCCGATAGCTTACAGAGACAGCAGGCTTTTATGACACCGCAAGAGACCGAGCTGCTACAATACCCAGACAATAAATCGTTTCGTGGTAATACTGGCGAACTACCAGCGCCTATATGAAAACCCATCTCTTCCACGGACGCAACTTTTGAATGAGGCATCAAGGAAGTTTGTCGTAAAATGTTGCTTTCAGATATGATACAGGGACAATTAGTATACATACAATTGGTTATATCTCCCTTTTAATTCCTAGTGTTAAATTGTTACTTTATTTGAGCACGATAATAATGAAAACTGATAGAATTCAACATTGCATAATGCATGTCTATATTCTAATCCCAGAAGAAGATGAAACTGTCGATATGCCATAAAGCTACAGAACGAGAATGACAATTTAAACCTAAATGTTCCCGAGGAGAGGTTAGACATGTCAGCCATATCTGGTCTAAGCAGAGTGGGCCTATAATAAAAAATATTTGCTATAACATGTGTAAATGCTATCACATGTGTTGCCATAAACACTGTTACACATTATGGTAACCAAAAACACTGTTACCATAATATGTTACATTATGATGACATAATGTAACACAATGCAATCCCATCTTTTACCATCTTTTATCCCGCATATCCAGGCCCAGTCGAAAGACGCAGAAACACACACACACACACACACACACACACACTTTGTACTATCATATCGGAAATGCTGCTACACTATGTTGTGACTAATAATAACAGACCCCTGTACTGCCACTGCATTTTCTTCATTACATACTGCATTTACTATTACGCCAATAGACCATATCCGAGTGACAAGTTGGGTAACAGTCTAAGAAGGCATACGCCTAGATTCCCTATCTGTGTTTCCCTTTTCTGTAAGTGCTGTGTGCTGTATTCATGTATTTTGATATATTTGTGTAAATACACGTTTGACTAATCCAATAACAGTCAAACATTAAGGAACTCAATACACGAACTGGCATACTTTATTATACGTATAAATAATATCTAACTTTTTGAGTTAAAGACAAACCACGCATAAAACACATACTCCCGAAAGGGGCAATAAGACAATTTATTACTTAAATAGCATGTATAAAATAATAGAATCATACATTGCGGCTGAGTTTCTGCAGTTATTAGTAGCATTGATATCAACCAATTTTAACGTTATATTCGTTTTGTCAATTGTGCCTTCGCCAATTTCGAATATTTTCGTTTCAAGTAGTCATGCTGTTGCATGTTTGTAGTGTAATGGGCCATATTAAACAACACAAGACATATATTTAGCTCAAGGCACAGTTTTTGAAAAAAAATAAATGCATCATCCGTTTATTTGCAAACCATGTTTCCAATATAATGTTTGTATTATTGTGTCTGCTAAAACACTTGTTTGTTATATGACGATCAATTTAATAAATCTGCCTGGATGTGATAATAGACTAAAGCTGTAAAAAAAATATGGGCTGATAATTGATCGTTATTCCATATGGCAAATGTTATGTTATAATGGAAAACATGATATTATTAAAATGCACAAATCTTAAAATCGAACACGTTTCATGTGTAATGGTGCAGGGGCACTGTTTGCGCTCTCTCCAAATGAAATTTTCAGCCAAAGCTTTCTGGGATTAAATAGGGAATGACCCCCTCCTTTATGCGCAAAAAACTGGGGGGATTGCTGCAGTGGAAATTCCTTTTTGTGAGAGGAGAATTTACAACTTGGTAATAGTCCTTTTTATGTGCCTCTATCGCCTGTCATTGGATGCCACTGGTCATGTGCAAGAGGCAAACGTCTTCATGGCCCTTTTCCTGATATCCCAAGCGATTCTTTCTCTGCATTCTGCTGCTATAGCGGCCCCAACAAAAAGCTCAGGCTACACTCTCTCAACATTTAACTATTAATATTGCTGCATTAAAGTGAAAACCGACCAGTTCCTCAATAGCTAAGTTGTTATTAACGGTCCACCTTATGTGCACTGCATAACGAACTCCACACCACAAGAAGAGCCTCTGCCGTTTATTACCTGTTTAGTTTCACTTAACATCATGTATTATTTACACAGATTCACCACAGGAAAAGACATGGATTACCCACCTGGCTTAGGTAAGCATTTTATGTTAATTTAGTCGACAACATGTTTAAATGTTTTTTTCTACTTCCTGTCTCAACGCTTGTTAGCATAGCTTATAGCTAATCAGAATATTAGTCGAGATGGCATGTATGGCTCACAACTGAAATATAGCCTACAATTACATTTACTTATATGCTAATCAGAACGCATATTCTACCAATACATTCAGTTTTAAGTAATGTGTACAATGTGGTTACATTTTACTTTTAGTTTAATCACATTGAATCATTTATAAACATATAGATCTTAATTTCAGTACGTTTACTTCAGTGTTTTAGCATGTGAACAGTAGGTTTTGTCTGAGTCATCTGCCTGTCTGTCTGCCCGTCCGTATGTCTGTCTGTCGTTCTGTTTATCTGCCTGTCTATCTATCTATCTACCTATCTATCTATCTATCTATCTATCTACCTATGTTTTAGTTATGTGTGTGTTCAATGGTGTGTTGTGCCTATCAACATTAGTAAAATTGTATGATGCATACTGTATATATCTATCCACTATTGATTGTATATTGTCCCTAAAGTGAGAAGCAGTATAGCTAATTTGTCTTTCAAGTCATTTAAAACGTTACTTTTGCTGAATCATGTAATTAGACATTAGACTATTCATTTCGGTGCATGAATTCAATATCATCACTGTTGTGCGAGGCAACAAAATTATAGATGTAATATATATTACATTAATATACTATTATATTAAAGCTTACTATTAGTAGCCTAATATGTACTCTTTCTTATAGGGTTGTTGAACTTAACAAGGTAACAATTATCAGGTAGTGTTTTCAGACTATACATGCTCAGATCATTTGTATATATGATCTGAGCATGCATAGTCTGAATACAGTACCTGATAATTGTCACCTATATTTGTTATATATTTATATATATATTCACACACACACATATATACGTACATACACACACACGCACACGCACACACACACCCAGACACATTTAATATATCAAACGAGTGTGGTAAAATGCAACTTATAATACTACAAAAGATAATGTTAACTTTTCTGAAATACAGTGTTTTCCCATCCGAGGAGCAGTTTTAA
Source organism: Esox niger (assembly GCA_016801105.1). Taxonomy (NCBI): domain Eukaryota; kingdom Metazoa; phylum Chordata; class Actinopteri; order Esociformes; family Esocidae; genus Esox; species Esox niger. The sequence continues at coordinate 4,793 of JACXGJ010004490.1, forward strand.
TATGTTTTCAGCTGCCTGAGTTGAGGGCAACCGAACAAAGACAGTATTTCACTGTTGCCTGACAGGCAGCTGCGAAAGTATTTACAGCCTTACTGCAATGCGGCAAAAGAGAGAAAGCCTGGAAGGAGGGAAGCCTATAAAACTGGGGCCTACGAATGAGAATGAGAAAACACTGAGCATTTAAATTACTCGATTAACGCACATTCTATACTTTGGATTTAAAATCACCTCACGTACCTAATATTAAGGCATTGTATATAGTGTTTAAGCCTATATGGGTATAGGGATTCGTCCTTCGTAGGTTCAATTTCGTTAATAAGTTAAATTAAACATCACACTGGATATCAACTGATATATTATTTTATTGTGTTGATGTGTGTTTGTACTTGCAGAGTTTTGCATTTTATATTTGTAGAGGTTAATCTACAAGGAATCTGTCATAAGTGCGATGCTCTTGAGTGTTTTAACCTATAATTGACTATATGTTACATTTTTTAATCAAAGCAAATTAATCTATGAATCTCTTGTATACGCCACAATAAACCTGCATAGTCAACATGGAATCATGCTGTTTGAGCCTACTATTTATACGTGGGTCTATAGACAATATAGTGGCATACAAAAAATCATATATATATATATATATATATATATATATAAAATCCAGTTGCAAGTTGGCAATGCGCCATTTCGGGCTATAACTGAATTGGTTGAAAATGAGATATTATTAGCATATTCCAGCAAGAGGCGCTGTTGCCCAACACTCTTTTTCGTTCTTTTTCCGCATGGTTTACCTTGTAGGTCACTGAACTGGATTATGATTGGTTCTTTCGCAAAATGACCAACCGATGCGTATATTGCTTGGGAAATGGAATTTGTATTTTTCTTGTACAAAATATTAATCAAGATGTTGGAAGAGTTTTCGTATAGCTTAACACTAACTGTTTAGTCTACATTAAGTGTTTGGATTGGGGGTTGTACTGCGCTATGGGCGTGGGAGTGCGTTTCACTTTGGGAGAAACTAATTTAAAATGTTTGCAAAGTGTTATTATTGTGTGTGTGTGTGGGGGGGGGGGGTATCTGCTTCTAACATGTCCCTCCCCTGCTTCCCCTACAACATTGGCCTACATCCATGCATGTGAAGCAGTTGATGGTTCTAACAACTTAAAGAAGCATCATGATATATATTTATCTCTTAATACTTTATGAAAATGTAATGTACCCCGTTTTGACTCATCCCAAGTCAAGACAGGCCCAATAACTGCAGAAATTGAATCAAAATGTCCCCATGGAAATAGAATTTCAGTATTTTTTAAGGGACTGGGATTGAAATTAAATTGACCCCAACACTGCAACAATGCATATTTTATTGAACTTTACAGATATGAAAAGTTCACTGAAATATCGATAGGTGTAGGGCAGCTCTGCCCCATTACGGTCCCGAGGGGCCAACTTCGGGTTGTTGTGTTTCTGTCTGATCGTTAATTTCACTCCGAAATAACCTGATGTTCCAGGAGTGAATGCGTCCATGGTTAGAAGAATATAATGATGCCCAGAAGAGTTTGGGCCTTCCAGGAATGAGCTTGGGCAGCCTTATACAGTGCATCACAGACTGACATAACCATTTTTTTGTCGGGGGTTTATGAGTAAAATGACCAAAGAAAAGAGAGATGGAGATAGGCTTTTGAAATATATTTTATTCACCTAAAAAGTAGGCTACAATAGCTATAAAAGAACCAAGCACCTTTCATCACGATTAACTTGATATAGGCTATTAACTAACGGACGGGGAAAATAACGTTTTTCTAACTTTCTAATCCATTAAATGTATTATAATTACTCACGGGTCTCTATTATTTTATATGGCAGTGTAATCGGCGTAATTGAATAAGTGCAACTTTGAGGGTTATTTATGGCACCAGTGCGGTGTCATGAATGGCTGTGGGGGAGCACGTGATACCATTAAACTTTGTTTTATGGCCTGGGAGTTGACAAGCCAAAATATAATTCTCATTGTGTATTAGTAAGGCCGTGCAGATGGCTTGGGATAGAGCTTTGAATTGGTGGAAGCAAGAATAAACCCCTAGTTTTGTCTGAACGTGGATATCTTTGCCTATTCGATGCATTGCGGAGGTCTTTTTGGTAAGCTCTGTTTATTCATTTGATAGGCTACTAAATCTAGTGCGTGCGCATGCTGATGTCATCAGGTAGTCCACACGTATATGTTTAGATTTCTTTGCCTGCTTTAGATTTCTTTGCCTGCCATCGTCCAACATGCCGGATTGTAAGGACGATAGTTGATGTGTGTTGCGCATTGACTACGATGCGATGGAAGACGCAAAAAAGTGTTTAAACGTCAATAATTTGTTGTAAAGGCTACGGCTGATACGACCAGTAATCGTTGCATTCTGTAGCTGTGTAAAAATGCGTTACTGTAAAATGGCTGATAGCCTAACAATGTACATGTTTGTTTTCATTTTATAGGCAAATATTCTCTGACGGTTTAATAACACTTATTAATTTGCCTGCAACATGCACAGTTGCATTTCAATGACAATAAGTCAGTGGGGTCTGAAGCCTATGGTCTGCCGAATTTGCTTGAGTGAAAAAAGATCAACCTGTTGTCTCACTGACGTTTACAGATATAATTTCGTTTAAGGATGTTTTGGTGTCAGGATCCTCGTTATAATAATGTATTCCCTATTTATTATTCACATGAGGCCTTTTGAATCCCAATATCCAAACAGTATCTAGAAAACAGCCATGCTCCATCGCGCCCCCTATACAGAATATTAACGAATAATGATTTAGTATATCTTCAATTGACCAATATAAGGTTTTTATACATTCTGAATTGCATGACAGACGTGAAGTGATATCGTTGGAAGCAATGTGGATAATTTAGTTTGTAATCAACTATGAAAGAACAAATTGTACATGCAACCACAATATGCACGAATCAGAATCAAAACAGGGCTACACTGAAGGCGTTTAATTGCACATCATTTTATTTTTCGTCCTCTCTATCACTTCGATCATTAGTGTATTTCCAAGTTCAATGCAACAATATGCTAAAAATGTACAGGTTTATCATAATAAAGAAGTTGTATTTTCATTAAATTAAGAATAAAATCGCTACAATAATTTTAGTAGTCATACAATTGCATTTTAGTCATACAATTGCAAGTAGTCTCTATTAATAATGCATAGGCCACTATTTAGATTTCAGGAAAAGTGCGAATGTTTAATATAGGCCTATCTGTTGTTGTCTGTAATGATTTTGCACTTAATCTGATTTAATTAAATCCTATGTACATTTATAGAAATGTAACAAGTTTGTTTTTAGTTTAAACTGAACAGAAGAAGTCTTGTAACTATTTTGTCCTGCAGAAGTCTATCTCGGCTTTGACCTGTCTGAACAAGTCGCAGGGCAAGGTTAAACGTAGGTCAAGCTGTCTAACAAACGTTAAAATGTGGTGAAATAAAACAAAAATTGTTTAAAGGGTGTTATTCAAATATTCTCAATAAAGGAGAATTAAAAAAAAATCACACCCGTTTACTATATTAACGTTACTTAGGCTTCTAAATTGGCGGTTATAGTTTTGGATAACTTAGGTGTTGATTAAACATGAAGCATATTACATTTTATCTTAAAGAACCAAAATTCGATTAAGCAAATTACACGACCAAAAAGTTCGAGTAACAAGAGTTACTATGAAGAGTAACTATGAAGTAAATATGAAGTAGGCCTATAGCCTATTCTTTGATAAGGGATACTTTTTCGTCGACCTCTAATACGGAGTATTTGTTGCCATTAGAAGGCTCTTGAAAAATCTAATGTTTAGAAACAAAGGTTTCCCTTATTTCCAATAGTAATTAATAGTTTTTATTCAAGTTTCTAAATCAATATTTTATTATAATTAATTATAATTATAACTAATTTCCACAGTGGCTTTTACATGAAATGAGACCAACGGAGATAACCAAAGAGGCCATGTAAAGGTCATTTTGGATTGGTGAACTTTTGTGCTCTTTGAACTGTCCGCAAAGTAAAAATAATTACACTTTTTGATATGTTTGCAAATGATTTAGTTTGACCTCGTGGCCTTTAGCCTTCTGCCTTATGGGTCTACTCGATCGTCCTGCTTCGGACAGTGGAGAGCTCAAGCTCGTCCGCTTATTTTTTTATGTGGAATCTTTCGTGAGTAAGCCAATCCGTTGCCTAAACCAATTACCTGCATTGTTGGTCTACATCTCTAACCACCAGGCATAGCGTGTATTTCAAATAATTAATGCTTATAGAGGTACTGAACTTGGAATAGAATACAATTGAACAAATTGCTCACCTTATTGATATACTCATACATTACAATATCTGTATTCAGCGTTTAAGGTTTTCATTACTTGCAGTTATCAATTGTGTGAGTGTATGCCATTAGGAATTTGCCTTTTGTCTTTTTGAGAAAACGGTATCTTCAATCTTGACTCCGAATTCAAAGAAATGATGGGACCCGTGTATTACGTCCTCTATATATACCCTGTAGAACCGAATTTGTGTGATTAAACAACAGTCGCAGATTCGATTCTAGGGGAGTATATGGTCGATGCAAAAACTTCGATTTTCTAATCTATTTTTTGTATCATTATAATAACAATAACACTGGATGATGGAGGTTCTGTTCTTTTGATTGTTGGCTTGTACCTGGATCTTTTGAATGTTGTTAGTATTAAGATGATTTAATAATATTTTGTTAAATAATAATAGCTTAACATTGTGTGCCAGTAAATGTTTTGGTAATATGCGTTTACAGTGTCACGTGTCATTTCATACACGATATAAATATATTATCTCAAGAAGACTTTACACGGGTCAGGTTTTGGCCTGTACAAGTATCATTACAGCCTAACATTGATTTTCGTTTTAATTGTTAACTTATCTTGCCTTGCCATATCGAAAGTTATAATACCAGACTGCAGTTTGAATAGATTTTAACATGGGATCAACGTGATGCATTTTTTAAAAGTTTTCATTTGTTTAAACATTTCAATCATTGAATTATTAATTGTTTGCCATTGGTTGGTTGCCACGAGGCTCTTTCAATGGTTTTGAAAAGGATAGCATAGATGAAATGATGAGATTCTTGTAACTTTTGGATGACCCCTTCTCGACAAAGACAGTCCCCATCAATTGTCCCCAGGCTTTATTCCCCTCTTTTTGTGCCAGGGGGACGTTTTGTATCTTTTGTTTGTTTATCTGTCAGACTAACTGGCTTTAGTTTGATTTAGTATTGTAAAAAATTAAGCATATTAACTACATTATTGCACAAAACCAACACAAAATGTGTATGAATCCTATTCAGATTATTTTCTTTTGAAATGATTGCCGTTACAAAACTTCAGATATGGACAAATATTTTATATTTTACATATAACGTCTTATTCTTCAATATAGGGTTTGTATTGTCAATCCTGCTTGGCAACCGGTTAAATATTTGCTTATAGTCAATAGAATTTGACGTTTTTTGAAGTTAGTGGAAATTAATGCTATAGGTGTGTAGTGTATAGCCTACGTTAATGGACTAGGTTTTCCTCGATTGGTTAATCTGGTCACATGGTTTTCTAACTTTATTCAGTTGACAGCAAGTAGGAGGGCTTTATGGAGGCTGGAAAAAAAGACAACTCCAGAAAAATTAGTATTTTCTACCTTCAGAAATTAATGGCCATGAGTTCGTATATGGTGAACTCTAAGTATGTGGACCCAAAATTTCCCCCTTGCGAGGAATATTCGCAAAATAGTTATATACCTGACCAGGGGACAGAGTACTACGGTCCATCGCAGGACCCAGATTTCCAGCATCCAGGAATCTATCCACGGTCTACCTACGCGGAGCAGCCCTTCAGTTGCACCACTGTGCAGGGTTCTACAGTGCCGTCGCGGGGTCATGTGCAGGGGCGAGCTAGCCACCCTAGTTCTTTTACAGCCCAGACCGAGCCGTGTTCCCCGGTCCAAGTGTCTGGTCCCCGGATTTGTGGACAGCAACAAAACACAAAGAACCAAAACGGGATACAAGCCAAGCAGCCTGCAGTAGTTTACCCGTGGATGAAGAAAGTCCACGTTACAACGGGTAAGATTCACTCTTTCCTCTCCACGTCTCTTTGGGACAAGTTGAGGTCCAGGATTTTAGCCACTAAAATTATTGCGTGAAATATTTATGGGCTGCTTTGAAAGGGCCGTCAATTACACCAGCCATAAATTTTTATTGCTCAGGAAATAGGCCCCTGGCTATTTGACCGTCTCAGTGCTCTTGAAGTCTTCCTACGGTATGAATGTGGCATATTTTTATTGCCTATCTACAGTATAATGTATTAAGAGCGTGGGAGAAAAAACAAATAAGATGAACGATTGTTCCTAGTTTCGTTCAGTTTGATTTCTGGATCAAGTTTTCATTGTATTTTAGCTAGAAGTTTGGAGCGTCCCGTGAAGGGCTGTTGTTTTTATTTAGCTGGGACCTTATTTGCTCACATTGGTGTTTTGTTTCTCACAGTAAACCCGGATTACACAGGACCTGAACCGAAACGGTCGCGGACGGCTTATACAAGACAGCAGGTTTTGGAACTGGAAAAGGAATTTCATTTTAACAGGTATCTGACCAGGCGGCGTCGCATAGAGATTGCCCATACACTCGTTCTCTCTGAGCGTCAGATCAAAATCTGGTTTCAAAACAGAAGAATGAAATGGAAAAAAGATCACAAACTGCCAAATACAAAGGGGAGATCAGCATCAGCCTCCAGCCAACATTTACAAAGTATCCAGAAGGATAACCAGACTGATATCACAACTTTATGAATAAGATGGGAAACTTTGACTCTTATTTGAACTGTATAAACAAGACTATTTCCCATTTGACTTTGCATGGGTTCAAAACATGACATTTTCTTTACATAGCAGTTTACTTTCAGAAAACCCTGGATGGGTTGGCTCACTGACCACAGTCAATTTCCAACATTGTAACTGATAGTTGCTCAGAAGATATGAGGGCATCATGCTTAACATGCATCAGCAGGTACAGTAGATCGAACGAAACCGTTCCCGTTCACACGAAAGCGTGTTAAATGCTCGCTGATAGTATTCAGCGTGCTGATTCTGTGGTCCCAGACTTCTCACTTGCACCACAAAGATCAAAGATGTCTACGGCCTGAAAATGTGTATCTTTATTGGAAAGTATAACATTATATAAAGCTTTAATTAAGGAAAATGCCATGTAATGAAATAAAACTTTAAAACAAACAATATTTGATAAGATTGCGAAACATAAAATGGCCATTGCAGCATCAGTTAATCCATACGTTATTTTCAGACAAGTGACAATATTTGTTACTTTTATAGGCTAGAAGGAAGTGAAGTCGTATTTATAGGTTTTTACTGGTTGAATTATATAGGCTAGCATAAAAAAGTAGTAAACTCGTGTTTATGGATGCTAGCTAAATTTGTTGAATTTGTCTGTTTACGTTTACGAACTTTTATACATTAAAGCATTTAAAATGTAGTTAAATTCAATTAAGAAACAAGACATTCCTGTGTTCAGCCCTCCCCAGTACCCTTATTCGGTTATAAATCTCTCTTGACATCTAAGTAAACAAAGTACATTTAAAGAGGGTCTACCATATGGTATATGAAACTCTTTCACGAATTTTTGCATCGAATTTAGGCTATATATTTTTTTAGATGCTTCACTAATTTTTACTTTGGTCAATATCAAAGTATCTATTCAGTGTTAGGGACGTTTAGGGATATAAATGTTTAATGTTTTCCCCATTCTTTTTCAATATGTGTAATATAGTGTTGACATTTTATTGTGATTATTTAATTAAATATTTGTAAATTTTCTAAAATTCACAACAGTTCCAAACGTATTTGAGCAACAACTTTAAATAAAATATGTTTTTATCTGTTGTGGATTATTAGCATGGTCTTACATTTTCTTATGACATGTAAAATCTTTTAATGAATGTTCTTGGCTGGTGTTAAATTCGAACTATGGCATCAAATTATAAACCTAGCCACCCGCCTTCATGTCAAGTTTCAAGACAGATATTAATATTATTCTTATCATTGTCCTCCTGGCAAAAAGCGAAGACGTCTTTGCTTTGGGACGATGACTTGCCTCTCAAGTCTTCACGATGAGAAGTTGAAAAGGTATTTCAGCTGAAGTTCGACAAAGCTCCAGAGGCCAGTTCATTCAGAGGACACTCTTTCTATCGCCTTAGACACATTTCAGCCGCGAGGAGTGACCTATAGACCCTTGACCCGTCGGACCTACAGCTCTTTTCTCTCACAGTCACTATTCGCATTGAGTTTCATTGAGATACTTTTTCTACTTTAGTATTAGAATATGGAACGCTTATATAACCTGGTTAAAAATGTCACGTTATAAATCCTATATTTATTCTGCCAGATGCACCTCAAATGGTACTGATTGTATAGTCATGTTTTACCATGTGAATATGCAATGCTGTATGATTTTATTTTTGTACCTGCTTTTTATTCTGTATATACCCACGTGTCATGCAAAACTTTAATGAAAAAATAAAGATTGTTACTTGATATTAGTTATGGTGACACACATCACTCACATTTGTCAATAGATTTATTTCTCAAGTATTTAGAGCTGGTAGGCTCTTCATCGAATGGATTTTGTGATCAATATACACACACTGGTGTTTTTCCAATTGAATATATTGTGTAGCTTTCATCATTTTGAGAGCTTCGATTATCCTAAAACGTGTTCGCATTACGTGGAATAAGACATTGTGTAACATGTCAGTTTCATATCAAACAAACATTGTTGGCAAGAATGGCCTTACCTCCGCATTACACATGTCTCTCTTTGACATCAATGCACCGTTTATGCAAAGGTTATACTAGCGTACCTCAAATGGGATTTAGCCTCGGATTGGGTTCATTTACACATGTCGCAGATTGAGAAATTGTTTACCTTATTGTCATTGTTAGGGAAAAACATGGCATTGTTGAATCCTAATGCAAGTCAATCCAATGTCAAAGCAACAAATATAAAAAGTGCCCTTAGCCAAACTAATGTTAGTCAGTGCCATTGGTGTCATTTCATGAATGTTAATTTTATTTAAAACAGTCTATAGACTGTCAGAGAAATAGAAAGCTCAGTGGAACTACATTTGTGTGGTTCATCCTTGCATTGAAACTTTAATTTAATATGTGTGTGTGTCAGTGTGTGTGTGTGTGTGTGTGAGTGTGTGTGTGTGTGTGCGTGCGTATGTGAGTGAATGTGTGAGTTTGTGTTTCTTTGCCTAAGGAGAGAGCATGTGTGCATTTGTGAGGGTTTCTCTTTGTGTGCGTGTGTGTGCGCGCGGTAGCCAGTGCGCGTATCTGTGTCTTCACATTTGCGCGGAGTTCTTAATACATTTAGCTGGGGAAGCCTTCTGTCACTCATCAAGCCATCACACTGAAGACATATTCATCTTCAGTTTGTCAGTACACACATATCAGACACAACCGGTATTCACATGCATTGTTATGTCATTGTAGAATAAGGAAATCTGCAACATAATCAAAAATCTTTGTTTCATGAAAATCAACAGCTATATTGTCTAACGTGTCAATTTCATAAATCACAATGGCTCAGTATTTCCATGTTTATGTTCACAAGGTTACTATGGGTCATCTAAGCACCTAACTTGTTAATCTAGTTCACTGAAATGACCATGGGAATAAGGATAAAATACATACTATGTGAACACAGAGTTTGAGAAAGCCAGTCTTATGTCAGTACCTGCCTTACAATATGCAGTGTACATTGACCTACATGTCTGAAGGCAATAAATGAGAGCCAAAGGCAGTGCCATTTTCAATGACACTGCACCGTGTGTGGAATACACCATTGCTGCGCTCACAATGGCTTCAAACGGCCATATTTGATTTCCAGCTGTTCGCAGGAACTGTCTTCGCCAAGCAAGACAGCCCCTTAAGATGTATTAAACTGTGCTGTCTGCATTCGAATATATAATTCGGAGACTATACTGCTCCTCTCTCTATTTCTGACCACGTGATTGTCTAAATAATTAATGCAGCACGTCCCCTAGAAACACCGCGTCGTCATTAATCGCGAGGACTCTATCAGACTTGAAAACTGAAGAGATCCCAAGAAAATAATATCCAAACGCTCCGATACTCAACGCATCTGTAGCCAGCACTTTAGCACATCATCTAAACCAATGGAAGCTTGGTAGGTAAATATTTTAGCTTCATTTTTTTGAGTAAGATGGTAAATGATCATATCTGTCAGATATTTGATAAATTGCGCCCTTTGATGAGTGCGCCTTGGACAGGCATAACTTGTTATGGGCTCTTCAGTGCTCTGCTCTTTGGAAATAAATAGTCCAAGTGGGTAATGTCGTTATAATAAAGTGTCAATATTTAACAACTAGCATTCTTGTTTTGTTACATATAAAGTAGACACATTTTACTGTTAAAATGTTGTATTTATGAATGTGTGGGCAGAATGAATGCTGCACTGTTGGACATTTCTAGTTCGTTCTTGAGGGCTGTTTGTTAGGGCCTCTGTGATTTATAATAGTGCTGTAGAGAGCAATTCAATCATTAGTTTGCACCAAATTGCCTGTTACAAAATGTAAACAGGCTGTTAAGATGAAAAACATGCTAAAGTGGTACAAGTGCAATAGTAAACCTATATTACTTTTTGGATGACACTCAAGCTACCCTCGCTATGGACAAAATCGGAACAATATGTCTCCTTACACATCACTCTGATGACTAAATGCTCACATTTTTGCCGTTGATTTGGCATAATTCGAAATATATTTCTCAGGGCAGTATAAGCTGTATTTGAGAATAGTGACAGTTATCTGCCTCGCTGTAAATCATTCTTGGTAATTCCTGAAAAGGTGCGAGGCTGTTGGGGGCCGGGCACACACTGTAAATCTTTCAGTTTTATTACCCCATGAACATATGCTGCGACGCTAGTCCGGCATCCTTTCCTCAGTAGCTACACGTTACCTCCCCGCCAGCGTCCCCGCTGTCTTTGAGGCTTTAAATCGCCATCTTCAAATATTTTTTGTTCTTAAATTGTCCTTTGAAGACATTTTTCTATTTACATCAAATAAGGAAATATTATTTCCGTTGCTTGTGTTTATGCTCAAAAGCAGGCTACCGTACACCTGAAAACCAAGAGAAGATACCACAGTAGACACAGACAAAAGGGATTGCAAATTGGTTTATTTGAATACATTTCCGAAGGCCATTTCTCATGCATTTCTATAGAAAAAATATTTAATAACATTTTAAAATGCACATCTCACTGAACCTATTATCATATTGTAACTATTAACACATATTTCTAGAGAATTATGAAAACAATACAAAAATCTTTTTTTTTATCAATAATCATTTATAATGAAGAATGTAAATTTACTATGCTGCATCCGAAATTCTATTTATAGCTACTTTTCTGTTACATTTCTATAAATGACCTTTATTGGGCTTAGGTAGGTTATAAAGGTTATTTTTTGATAATTAGTCTTCGACCATTTAACAGTAGAGTTTCATGAAAAATCGAATGTGATCCAAGCAAGAAGTTAATAACATAAACATGTATAGTCTAATTTATTATGTATGACTGAACAGCTACTCCTGTCTTTAAAATTGCATTGTATAACAATACCAAATAATAATAACAATAATAATCATCATATTTATTGCAATGGAAAGAAGAAAACAAATGAAAAGTAAGCAGTAAGATCCTATAGTTTAGCATTTCCACTATACGTCAAATATGAAAATCTGAACGCCATCCCATTTTAAATTGGGTTTGAGAGCAAAGGCTTGGTTTAAGAAGCAGCCTCAATCAGAACAATCTGGCATCTCGATCACGTGAACAAATATGCTTGTATTTTAAGGCAGTGCCTTTATTTGTCATCATAACGGTTTCAGAAGCACCCAAAAATCCAAGCTTCAATTCTGTGACTGTATATGAAAACCTGTATTTTTCAATGGGTGATTCATTGACATAATTTTTTCGGGGGTAATAAGGAAACCTTCTTCGTTTTTATTGGTAGTTCAATGTGAGTCTTTCCATTCTATCGGGAATACAGTCTGCATTGGTATATGGAAATGTCTGAAAAACCGCAAGATCAGGTTTAGGACAGTATTGTCTACAGACAAAGGGTGAAGGATATATTCTAGAGACTGCAGGGAAAGGAATGGAGACTAAGAAGCACGAGTGTATGATAAATTGATTCACAGGTAAGCAACTGCATGGCAAAATGCAACCTTTAACCATGGCTTTACATAATGTGAGAGAATAAATATGATTTATTCCATTCAAAAGCGGTGATCATTTATACCGGTCTTCTCGGTAACTACGCAGATAGCCTTCATATTTTTGACCTGAGGGGGGATTTTAAGGCATGTCCAAATTTTGAACATCTACTTTGAAAGGTTAGTTTGAAAGCATACATTATAACAATCGGTTTTCTTCTTATTTTTCAGTTTGATGAAATCTAACCTAAAGCAAAGGAAAAGGCAAACATACTTTTCATTCTGACTCCTAGATTGTTGGATCGTAAATCACATTAATTTGTTGTCCTATCGTCATAGAGATTTAAGACATGATTTATGCTTTTTCAAAGCAATGGCGTTGTTTACCCGGCCACGTTTTGAACCGATTCAATAGTTTTAGAAACAAATATTTTCAAGATTTATCCATTTGCAAATATTTTATAGGCCAATTTTATTTGAATAAAATTGAGTCAATATGAAACATGAATCATGGCTCAGTTTATTACACGATTCAAAATAGTATCTGTATATTTTTTAATTAAGGACTAAGTGTAAGTATAAACAATAATGTATTGTTCCGATAGTGTTAAGATGCATTCTATTGTGTTATTAAATGTACTATATTTTGTCACTGTAAATAATTTTTATCTTTATTTTATAATTAACCCTATGTTTAGAATAAGACTGGCTGAATACTCAATAACTGTTAAATAAAGTTAAGATGTGCAAGGATAGCTTACGTTAGGACGTGCGTTCGAGACAAAACCATTTCATTGCACATGCATTTAAGCCATGGAGCTGCCAAACCAACAATAAGAATACAATTACTAACAACAAGAAGGCATCCGTGAGTTGGATGATTTAACTTAACATTCTTTGGCAAATTAACAAGCTTCTGAGCGTTTGTGTGCCTTAGCTTTAAATATGATGCATTAATTACTAATTTCTTCTGGTGCTTCCCTGCGGAGGGGTGCGCCAAAGTTAGGCTATATTATTTCTTACTTCGATTCCTTAAGCAAGCCTTTAAAGCCAAATCAAACCTTTAACTATATTTTTTCTTTGAAGCCCATAATATAGGTAAAAAATACGAAATAGTAGCAGATATAAGTGCAATTTTCAACGACAATTCTTGTAACAGCCCATTGTATCTACCAAACTTACCGTGGCAAAGCGTAGGCGAGAAACATTGTTGTTTCAAAGGAAGATCATGTCTAGCCAGAGTAGTAACAATGCATGGTAACAATACTCTAAAATCCACTCAAAACGTATCGACTTAAATTTCTGTATTTTAATGTCTAAAACACAGTAGATATAAATTAAATACGAATGTTAAGCCAAGTTACTTTCAGAGAGACCATATATCTTACTCGTTATAGTAGGCTAAATAAAGCAGCGCTAAAACGTACATCAAGTACCGTACTGAATTGTTTCTTGTCCTGATGTTTATCTCCTACAAATGTGGCCATATGTCCTATCGTTAGACAGTGTTTCGGCTTCAAAACACTGGTGGAAAGTTCTGTGGCTATTGTGACTTTCTTGAACCCCTTCCGCTCGTTGTTCATTAATCTATGAGTTATTACTGAACGAGCCAAAGGTCAGCCAAAAGGCTTATGACTGCTAAATATTTTGGCCAGCTCTTCTTTGTACAGAATCTTCAGTGTGAGATGTTTTTTCTCCATGACTGCAGAAAATGTTTGGTTTAAATGCCTTAAGATTAAAAGTAATCATGTTTGCATATCTGAGTCGTCCGTTCTTTTCTCGTGTGTCTTGTTATAATGACAATAACATATTTGTGCTATGAAATGAGTGTGCCATATCAGTGCGATAAAAAACGAATTAAAATGTTTTTTTTGTTTCAGTACAATGCAATTGCAACAGAAAATGTATGGAAATGTTGCCATATGTGAAAGGAAATTACTACAGTTATCGCAATGAACACAGTTTTTCCATGTAAATTGCTAAGGTTAAACCATTTTAGTGAAACCCATGCATTCTTTTCTCTTTCAGGTCGTGATCGATGCAATGATGAGCATGTGAACAAAATCAAAACATTGATCTACATACAATACGGTGAGCAGCATTTATTTATTGAACTCCCATTACATAGTCAGATCAAATATAGGTCCAAAGGTTACCAAACGAATGCACTAAACAATCATGTACACCAAAATAGGCCTATAGGACAAATCTCTTTTCAAAATTATTTTCAAAAGGGCCTGTTTTTAAAAGATTTAAAGTTTCAGTGATGATCTAGCATAGCTAACATTTAACTCTACCAGTGTAGGCGTAGTAGCAGGCCTATAGCCTAATCAACTGGAGACTCGTTTCAAACATGTACTTCATCATTTACATTGAGAAATATTCATCATGTCGACATGCAAGAATCTAGAGTAACGCTAGATGCAGGTTACAAACGAACATCATTTCTTTGTTTAAACAGATTTTGTCATTTTTGAACATATATACATCAATGAATTAGTTGGTTATAAAAGAAACCTATATAGACCATTCACAGGTCACATTTTAAAACATAATTCCAGCGGTCAGCCCAACACTTCAATACGACTTTCAAATAAGAATATGTCCACCTTTGCGTTAACGACGAAAGTCCTCTTTATAAAGAAAATGTATCCCTTTTCTGAAGATTCAGACGTTCGTTTGCGAGACCGTAGTTGCAGCACGGTAGAATGATTGTAGAGGCTGGATTTATACAAACCGCCTTTCTATTAGGCTTCTGCTACAGAACCTGCGGACTATGGAATTCTTTAGCCGGCCTTCCTCCTACGCTTATAGTTTTGCACTTCTGAGGGTGACCAGTCTTGGGGAGTGTTTTTGCATTGCTCACTAAGGCGTTTACGACCGTAACATTTGCAGTCATACATTTCGCTGCGGTCCACAATGACAGGTGCATTGATATTCACCGCCGGTACATTACTGCTTGAGCTACAGTATTAGTTTGTCTCAGTGCATGCGGTGGCAATTCAGTCAGTCATTTACTACAAGCCTAGAACGCGACATTATTTTACAAAGTATAAGGACATCGGTAAAATTCAGTTTGTGTCGTTTAGGCTCTGATATGATCACTTATACTAAATAGCTACAGTTCTAGTCATACTGATGGCAGATTAGGCCGACGAGGGTGCCAGAATTCAGGAGCAAATAAAGTTTGGACACCAACGAATTTGGTTTACAGGCACATAGGCTAATTAGCATAGGTCACCCACCCATTCACACAACCCCAAAATGTTGTGATGAAACACAGAGGACCTGCATTTCTTTCTTTTAGTATCATAACCCCCATTTTCACACATGCATGAAATAATATTTTATAAAATAATTACATACTTTAATTATTGCTATTTCAATGTAAAAATATAACTAAGGGAAAGGATAGATTTTAAGGTTAAAAAACAAATAACAAAAATGATATTCCACACATAAAACAGTCCTGGAATATGTCGGTTTGTAAATAGGTATATCTGATGGCGGTTTGTGGGGTATTGTGGTTAGGTACTGAAAGGCATATTGTGTGGGTTGCCATGCTGATTCAGCTTCTTTTCTTAAGTAATTCAAGAAGAAAATCTTTTGATCTTTTGACAAAAGTTAAACTTTAACTCTTTTGTCGTAAACATAGCAAATTATTCGAAAGTAAGAGGTTTGGGTGGCCTATTGATGTTTTGATCGTTAAAGAAACTGAAGTTTGGAGAGGCTGACAGTTCTGACGTTTTTATTTTATGAAGTATTTATGCTAGTATTTGTTTTTAATATGTCCTGGAGCTGTAATTAAACATAATTTATTTCTTAAAATATCCGATAGGAATCTTATCAAACATTATTTTTTTCTGGATGATAATTCCTAGGCCACAATATAGTATATGCTTATTCATGGTTGAGTTGAATAGGTCAACACGTTCAGTTCACATAATCTGCATAATGAGACTAACAATTATTTTCTTCGTAGGTCAAGAAATACAGAAGCGGTGGGAAACCCCAATCACGTGATAGGAGAACATCCATGCCATTGGATAGGGCTGTGTCGGCCTTTTGCGTTTGAATCCTCACAATGCAGAAAGCTACGTACTACGATAATTCTGGACTTTTTGGAAGCTATTCGTACCCCAAATCCGACTCATATAGTTATGGCCCCACTCACCAGCCCTATCCCACCTCTACCATTGAGAGTGATTACCAGGGCCCAGTTTGTCCAATACAAACCCCAGCGGCACGACCACCAACTCATAAAGACAATGACATGAATGGTAACTGCATGCGACCCACTAGCAGTCAAGGAAACAGTCAACAGTCGAGCATTGGTGAACAACCACAACCACCTCCATTGTCGGAATCTTCGCCTAACTCCTCCAGCAACACCTCGTCTCTGAAGAAGAAATCTCCCTCAAACAATGCTTCTAGTACTGCCACACCAGTCATTAACAAACAAATATTCCCATGGATGAAGGAGACGCGATCAAACGGTAAACAGAAAAGCAACAGCAGCAACAACAACAACAATTGCACAACTGCAGAAGGTAAAGTGTAGTGCGTGCGTGCGTGCGTGTGTGTCTGTGTGAGAGAGAGCGTGAGCGTGGGGGGGGTGTGTGTGTGTTTGGTCTGGGTGATTGGTCTGGAAATGGTGGTGCTTAATGCTGTGCGTAAAAAGAAGATTCTTCTATTTTGATCGCATGGGTCATTTTGGGCAACTGAATAGGCCCATGTGAAATTATCCATATTGCACAACGATTCTCATGGTGATTACTATGTATTTTCAGGTGAGTCCTGCGATGAAAAAAGTCCACCTGGACCGGCTTCCAAAAGGGTCCGAACTGCCTACACCAGTGCACAACTTGTAGAACTTGAAAAGGAGTTCCATTTCAACCGGTACCTGTGTCGTCCCCGAAGAGTTGAAATGGCTAATTTATTGAATCTCACTGAGCGCCAAATAAAGATCTGGTTTCAAAACAGAAGGATGAAATACAAAAAGGATCAGAAAGCTAAGGGGATAATGCACTCTCCCATCGGACACTCCCCGGACAGAAGCCCACCACTAAGTGGCCCAAATCACATTGGATATTCTGGTCAGCTCCCAAATGTAAACAGCCTCAGCTATGATGCGCCCTCGCCCCCGTCATTTGCCAAACCCCAGCAAAATATGTACGGCTTGGCGGCGTACACGGCCCCATTAGGTGGCTGCATACCGCAGCAGAAAAGGTACCCGGGCTCCGAATACGAACACCACAGCATGCAAGGCAATGGTGGCTTTGCCAACGCTAATTTGCAAGGCAGTCCCGTGTACGTTGGGGGAAATTTCGTTGATTCCATGCCAGCCTCGGGCCCCATGTTCAACCTCGGCCATCTCCCTCATCCTTCATCCGCCAGCGTGGACTACAGCTGTGCCGCTCAGATTCCAGGCAACCACCACCATGGACCCTGTGACCCCCATCCCACATATACAGACCTCACCTCTCACCATGCGTCTCAGGGAAGGATTCAGGAAGCGCCTAAACTAACGCATTTGTAATATATGAGGATTCCATCTCTGTCCAAATTGTTACGCTCTTTTATTACCTCACTAGTCTAAAGTAATTTATATGATTACACTACAAGTGAGTCATGTGTATTACCCTGTATTATTATTATTATTATTGATATTACTATTAATGCTATTGTGTAATTATTTTCTAAGAATAGCTGTGGTCCATTTTTCTTGACTGTTGAGGATGCGCAGGGGAAACCGTTTGTCATTTGTTCGTTTTATGAAGTGCAATGCGCAGTATGGGGACTGAAATGTCATAACATTACTTGAAGGTAAGTCCTGTAGCTCTGACAGTAGTCACCCATCTTTATATGGATGGATTTTATAGAAAAACCCTAAGGTGTCCGTTAATTTCAAATTTTCTAAATTTGAAGCGTCTTATTTATTTTTTCAAGATTGTATTGCATTTATCTCCTTTACTATATTTATTATTTAACGATTTTTTTGTATCACATTATTTATCATTTTCATGTATGCCTATTTATACGGACATTTAGAATGTGTGCAACATAGTTGGACCGACGTTGACATCATAGCCCTTCATTAGGTACACAGGTTTTTGGTGAACGCTAGTTTTAAGATATGGTTTCAGTGGCTGGTGGTTTTATGTTGTTGTAGAAGGAACTCATAAGTGTAAATCTGGAAATATTGGGGCATTTGTCATGGTTTATCTCGTGTCAATGCCACTATGAAAAACAAAGTTACTTGTAGCCAGAAATATCGAATATTATATAAATGAATCACACCAGCATGTCATTTGTTGTCATTGACAATTTTCATATCAAGTCATTGTTATTTCATCATTTGGACTGTCCATTCATACATTTATGAAACGCTAATGATATGAAAATGTTATATTTTATTGTGTTTAACATTTTGTAAATAAAGTGCTTAAATTTACAAAGTGAGTTGAAGGCACCTTTATTTTCTATGCACTCAACACACGTAGAAACATCAGAAAACCTTAAGCATTCATTTTTTTCCAAGCCAGAGGATGGAACAAAATTTGCCTCGTCGCCATTTTGAAGTAACAGTAAATAGAAGGCTTACAGCCTAAACAAAGAAATGGCATGTCTGTCGCTCTTGTCCTTTGGTGAAAATCCACATTGCCTAAAGGAAATCATTTTCAAGACAAATATAGAAAGTTATATTTATTTCCCAACCATCATAACGGTATTGAAGGGATAGGATAAAACTGAATCGAAAGAGAAACAGACGGCAGTTTTATCTCTGTATGGTGCTGAACAACCTAACATTTCTCATGACTCCATTTGGCCTCAAGTCAAATTGTTCAAACAAAGCATGTTCTTCACAATGTAACCTACATTTTTGTAAGGGGGGTCTTAGTAATTTGCCGTTTCTTATTATTTTTCTTTACACGAGAGGCTATATTTAATCTAGACGTTTCTGATTTAATGCCTAAAATATTCGATTGTGAAGCAGATCACACAATAAAAATATAACTAGGAATTTGAGTTACCCAACAGTTTTTTAAAAATTTTCCACAGGCCTTATATGTATTAACAGCACTTGATTTAGGGGAAGACCTGTAAATTAAAAAAAAACACGCTCGCCTAATATTGTATAATAATCTGTTCAGTGACAAAGGAATGATGCAGGCAGAAGTTGCCTATGTTTAGCTGTAGCCTTCTCCAACTGAGTGCCGCGCGTCGTTTATTCCTGGAGAGACATTTCAAAGCTCATTAATCAAATACTCGTCGCTTTCAGACTCCATACTGATTCCCCCTCCTTCTGAACAAAGAATTTGCATTCCAAATTCTAGAAGCACATCTGAAACTGAGAGAGGCCTAACTTTGGTATTCCAAAGTACACACTGAGCCCCAACTGAAATAATATCTACAAATGACAGCAGCAAAAGCAATGAATCTGAGAACGCGAAGGCATCGTTTGAGAATGCGTCTGAAGAAAAGCTCAATGTATAGTATTCAAATCCTCTGATAAGCAATATAGTCAAAACCTCACCACTTAAATGAAATAAAACGAATTATAGAAAGCTATTTATTGCAAATCAACAATGGGCCATTCTCTGAAATGTTCAAATTGAATCAAAGGCATTAAATGTTGCCCTCCTACGAATACCACCTTGTTCCGCACAATGGATGGCGGCCATTTTAACCCTCCATGAGCTTTCATCTTTCCTCTACATTTTCTCCCTCAAGATAATGATGACGTCCATGCTTCGATATAATGGACTTGGCGCACAGCTTCCAACTAGTGCTGGAGGTATTATATTGGGTAAAGCCAAAAATAAATCAACACTCTCCAAAAAGTAATCAAATTAAATAAAGTAAAGGTTTAAAGGATGAATTCGATTACTATAAAGGATCCGGGGCACCTATTTGATTCTTCCAGTGATGTTGGTTTTGAATAGGACATATCAGAAAGGCTACAGTTTTTATGGAAACGACTAGAACTAAAAGTCCAAATAAGTCATAATGTGTTATTCTACAGAATATCCAGAACTCTAATCAGACTACCGTCATAAAAAGATGCAGAAAATATGTAGACCCTAGCAGTTTTCTTGAATATATAAACATATTGAATAAATAATATTGTATATTTTATATCACATAAGATTATTGCATTTGTGACATTACTGATACATTTTTATTTTTGTTAACTACACTGTCCCATTTTTATTTAGAAAAGAAAGAATAATCACAGAATTTTACACACCCTTGTGTTACATGGTGGCACATTCTTCGGCCAAATTTACTGCAGGCAATAACTTTTTGTAAGTTCCTTTCTACAATAAATTGACTTTTCCAGAGAAAATTGCTGTAATTCTTTAATGTATTTCAGCAGTTGGTACCCTGCACAGCTGTTTTCAGCTTATGCCTATGGATGTCATTCAGATCTGTAGTAAACTCTTAGTTGGCAACTCTAAAACAATCCAGCATTACATCTTCTGAAAGCCATTCATGGATGTTTTTTTTATGTGGGTTTGGGATTATTGTCCTTTTGGAAGATTTACAACCTTCAGTGGACACTGGGTTGAACAATGGACTGTAAAACATCTGATAACATGTTGATTTCATAGAAGCATTGAGCATATTCAGGGACCCCAAAACCAGAAACAGACATGCAACCATACAATATTATCAAATCACCTCAATATTAGATTGAAAATATGGTGTTATTATTATTGAATGTTTCATTTGGCTGTCAGTGCTCATCTCTAATGACAAAGAGCTCCAATTTAGTTTTATTGGTCCACATATCTTCTCCCCTGTAGTCTTGTTTAGGTAGATTTTGAAGTTTAATCAAGCTTTAATGTACACATCAGCATTGCAATCTTATATACAGAAACATGTATGACACTACTGTAAGTGACTCTCAGTAAGGGTGTTTTCTGAATTACTTGAAAGTTTAAGTTCCTATGTTCATCAAAAACTAAATCAATTATATAAAAGAACACTCTGCTACAATCAATTAAGGTACAGTAATGCTGTGGGTTGCTTGTGTGTCTGGCAGGCTTGAATATGTGCAAAACATCATGTTTTTGCAGGATTTAATGATATTAGGAGATTATTCAGGGGTTTAAAAGTGCAGTCCAGTGCCCAAACACTATTCCTCTATTAAATGTTGTGGGTCACTCATAGAAACCCAAACACACATGAAAAGCCCCATGAATCAAATCTAACTGTTTTGGATTTGTGTTTTGGATTAATCACATTCAAAACACATGCTGAGACTTGAAAACCAAAGCTGGTAAGAAGCCAACTCACAAACATTCAAGACTTTGAGAAGTTGGATCCTAAAAAGTGGGCCAAATGAGCTAACAAAAATTTGATGGCTACAAGAAGCCATTTTCTATCTGGTATATAAGTAAATAATACTTGGCCCATGTAACTTGTCTTTATATTCTAAATGGAAATAGTAATTGTTCTTATAGTTAGCTGTGTCATTGAGGACCACGGTTTGAAACCTGCTCTCTGGACAGCACTTCATTTTGCTCATCAGTGACTCCTTGTGGTCAGCGTGGGCGCCGTGAGCTGAATCAAGGTAGAAGACAGGAGATTGCATTCCCTTTGGTATAGGAACATTAAAGTCTAGACTTCCTTGTTTGGGCACGCAGCATGATAAGAACAAAAATGCCTTGTATGTTTTCTGAGGACAAACATCTCTATATCGACTGTACTGAGTCTAATGGGAATAGCTGTGATGAGACAGGGATCTGTCTTAAAGATAAATATGGTATTATATTATTTAGGTGAAAAATAGGGACGAAAGTAAAAACATTACAAATGGGAAACTTTAAACAAACAAACAAAACAATTTTGCAATGTTAAAAAAACGGATGCTTAAGAGTTGGAGGTCTTTTTATCAATTTCACTGACTTTTTGTTTAGCCATTAAATAAAAGTGCAAGGATGTCTATTAGGTTGCATCAGTATATTCTCATATATTGCAGAAATGTATTTGGTACAGCAATCTGATATGTGTATGGCTAGTTAGATATCTGTATACCTCAATAATTTAAGCCTCAAAATGACATTTGAAGGGCTTACCTGTTCATACATTCGGTCACTAATTCAGAATGTATATGGAATTCAGCAGATATGTAAACAATAATAATAAACAGTGAACAGATCTTTGCACAGTTAGATTAATTTGAGAATTTAAAAACAAATCCTATCATGTAAAAACAAACACACATTGACTGCCTCCCTATGCTTGTAATTTACTTTATTTGTTATATCACGATGGCAGGGATTCAAACCAGCAAACTTTCTGATGATGGCCATGTGTTATTGACAACTAGGCTATCTGCCACCCATAATGACATACTTAAAAGTAACAGGGATACTATAATATTACTGAAGATGGATTAATAACCAAACATTTGCTGTATAGGCTATAATCCCAAACCATTATGTGCACATTTACATGAAAGAGTTGGCTGCAAAATACAGACCTAAAACGCAAACATACACCTCCACGTTTGCCACGACATATACAGCACTTCCACATAAAATATTTGATCTACTTAGAGTTAAAGTTCATGCTTATCCTTGCTTCCTGCTCCTTTATTTTGGCCGTGAATAAACTTAAAGGCAGCGCACAAGTGTTCTCCACTTTGTGGCCCTGATTGGATAAAAAGGTCTCAGACCACGCCTGCTCAGTAGTGGGTAATATTTACATGTTGTGCAAGGAAGTACAGTGGGCTAACTAATGAGGACAAGGGCCGCTTGCAATCATTAACTTCTTGTGGATTAACAAGGGACAACATGAGCTCGTATTTAGACTTCTACTCAGGAGGAAACATGATGGCTTTGCCTGCAAAATTCTGTCACGAAGAACATAAACATGCAACACTTAGGTACCATGGGGAGATAGTTGGTAGACTTTCGTCAGGTATACTGGACCACCAGGGCAGCAACCGGTCGATATCAGGAGTGCAGCATCAAGCTGTGTTTGAGGTACCACTTGAAAGCGACAAAACTGCGTCTGATGCCAATTACGTGGATCAGGGACTTACTTATAGTTTAGCGTATGGGTGCTTCAACGACGTGGAACAAAACAGGATGCATAGCCAGAGCATTAACCCGGCTTCGTCAGGAAACGGACCTGTCGCTAGCCATCCCACGGAGACGTACTATCACGATATTACACAAACAAACCATCACTGGCAAAGCATAAGGATATCGCGAGGATACGTCGCTGGAAGTCATCAAACTTCATCACCATCTCATGAGAATTTTCCCAAGACTTGTCCAACGCAAGAAGAGCCCCAACTTGTGGCAAATACATTTGACTGGATGAAAATCAAAAGAAGCAACCCCAAAATCAGTAAGTAAATATTACTATAAAATACATTTGAAATAAAATCCTATTTGAGTACCTCAACTGACTGTAAAGATTCGACCTGACATACTTTTATTATTTCACAGGTAAATCTATTGAATGTGGACAATCGAAAGCAGGATCCATTCCAAGAACAAATTTTACCACAAAGCAATTAACAGAATTAGAAAAAGAATTTCATTTCAATAAGTATCTCACCAGGTCAAGAAGGGTTGAAATAGCCCAGAGTTTGCGTCTGAATGAAACCCAGGTAAAAATATGGTTTCAAAACAGAAGAATGAAACAAAAGAAAAGGGAGAAAGAAGGCCTTAGAGTGTGCGTGACTCCCATATCGAAGAGCTCGGACTCATCCTCATCAGAACTCAACTCTCCAGTTTCTTCCCCCCCATGCTCCCCCACTCCGCTTGACCAAATCCGATGACTACAGTGGCTGAGCCTAGGGTATCACTGGGGTTTACCCAGAAGTTCATTTGACACCTTTTGGTTGTGGTTATTTGGAGAAATTATACTTACTAACTGCACTAATGCCCTCTGGTGTGATATACAAACATGATGCTTTTGTTGTCCGACTGAGGCAAAGTTCAGACATTTTGTGGACACTTGTTTGTGAAGTTTCAGTCAAAGGACACCTTGAATCTTAATTAAACTGTATTTGTCTTATCGTTGCTTCATTTTTTTCATTGCCTAAATCAAATATCAAACCAAATGCCCAATAGCCAAAGATTAGGTTGGTGAGATAACGTCATCCGATGTTTAGCGAAAAAAATCCACTCCGGTGTTAGTTGGGGGTACATTAGTTTATGAACTGTAACAATTTATGCCTACCCTTACTTGATTCTGATATTTAATCTCATCTATGAGTTATAACTATCATCGAATGTATGTTACCCTGAATTAACCAAAGATTGAACTTGTCTTTTATGATGTTAGGTTGTCCTCAGGATAGTTCTTCAGTCTTCTGAAGAATGCATTGAATCGCAAGTTGAGATATACAATGATTAACAACCTTGGTAACATTTTAGACTCAATGCCAAGTTATTTGGAGTTTACATAAATTAATAAAATATATTTAAAGCATATCGATCTTTTATTGTGTACTTTGTCTGAAAATGCACGTTAACTATAAATCCTGCACTGTTTCGTTTAATTTCATATTCATTTGTTAGATTGGGTACTTTTTGTGAGTATACGAGTTAAAACTATATTTCAGGCCAATTTTACCGCGAACCACCATCTTCTATTTTACAGTGACAGCTTCTGATCCTTGTCCGTACAACATCTTCAGTGGTAGGGATTAAGATGCATAGAATGAACATGCAAGCACTGAGTGAAAACTGCTCGTCGACCCAGGGGTTTTGTCATGGCCACATTTACGCTCTTTGATCCAGCAGGCTACTCAAATTCCAGGAACGGAAGGACGGTGGGTCTCCACGAGGGGAAGCTTGTGTATATCGAACAGTGGGGGACCCGCCAGGGGTTCTGGGTCATAAGTTCAGCCCAACCCAAGCTAATCAAAATACACACACGTGTTCGGGGAGGACGAGGAGCAAGTAACAAGTGGAGAAGTTATACTAGAGAATCTTCTTTCAGTGACGGGAAGCCTACCCGAGAAAGAAGCGTGGAGGATTAACCTTCACCTGAAAGAGACCGATGTGACTACGTGAGTAAGTTAATCGAGTTGAAACATGACATCAGAAAAAAACGTTTTCGCCACTGTGCAGGCCAATGTTATTGCATGGACTTGAGCATGTTTAGTAATGGACCTTTCCATAGAATGGAAATAAAGCATCCTGTCCTAAACCACGCATTAACAGATAAGCCCTTTGCAATTATTCTAGAATTAGATTACATAGAAGCTAAAATATATTCACTTATATATTCACTTATCTAGAGGTGGGATGTTAGGACTCCATAAGATTGTAGACTTGATGATGCACTGGATCATGGCATTCGATGTAACTTGGGTAAATTTGTCTGGACTAATTCGAGCCGGTTGCATAGAATATATATATATATATATATATATATATATATATATATATGTATATATATATATGCCTGTATACTACTACAACTATTAAAAAAATGCATTTGTCGACATTTTTCCACTGTGTCATTGTCATAAAATACAGTAGCATGCATTTACACTGGTACATCAACTGATTTTTGCTTATCCACTAATCTACATGTTGGGCGTTCTGAGATCTCTCGCCATATGTTCCATTATGGTTCTCATGTTTTCTTATGGAGACAAACATCTGATTGATCTATTTCTAACGTCACACCATGGGACCTGATGTGTGGTGGTGGGGTATCACACCAGTCACATTTATTGGTAAACAGGTTGACATTTTCTGAATAACAAAAATAATTAATTGAACAAATTAGACATTACATTCTTCAAATAAAATACTTAACATTTATAAATTGTTCCATTAAAGGATGCTTAATGCAGTTTGGCCTAACTCTAACCCTATCTTGTGATGATTAGTTGTGATTCTACTACTGTATTCACTTGAGATGTAGAAATATGTAGTTTAGATAAACATTTTGATTTGTGTTGCATTTGCCTATAATAAGCACCTCACTAAAGGAGAATCCGTACTAATGCAGGAGTGTTGAATACATACATTATTTCATAATAACAAACTGATAATGCCACATACTCTAGCGATGACGTCTGCATGTCCTGGTTGAGGTAGGACACCAGCTGTAATGGAAATAGCCCAATTTAATGTCAAAATATTGCTCAGACGGGTAGACATAACTTACTTAGAACAAATGCATTTAATGCAATATTTTTTAGGTATGGATGGATTTGGGGAATATTTTCTCAAATGGAGCTCTGTGTTAACAGGTTATTTATTGAAGGGAGCCGATGCACTTGTAATAATTTTTTTAATGAATTTTTATATTTGTGAAACTTGCCTGGGACAGTCGTTGTTGGACAATTTACACATTTAGATACAAAAATACATTATGTTTATTCATAAGTCTACAGATACTCCAGAGTATCTTCTAAATCAAAGAACTAGATGTTTTCCCCTACAAAAATAAGTTACGTATGTCTTTAACATGTTATAGGAAAAATAGCCACGGCAACTCAACGACCCTATTTCAGTATCTAATATGGATTACTATTGCAGTAACAACACATGTAATCAAACTTTAGCAATCCTAAAGTGCCTGACAGAGAAGGCACATCCCTACTGCTGTCACCTGGAGAATAACTGATAATGCAGTATGGGTTCATACATAACCTTGTCTTGTCTATAATGCTTCCTACCAAAATATATTACCAGTACCTTCCCCCTTTGCTGATGCCCATATGGATCTTTTTTATGGCATTTCTGTATGAAATTATGACTGAATAAATTATATCTTCATTTATCTTCAAAACCCTTCTGTGCTGACTGTGATACCTGGCTCTCAGCGCTTTACATAATTATATTAGTCTTCCACTACACCAAGAAATTGATTGCTCTGGAAAATGAATCTGGCTTTGCTATAAATTATACCTATGGATTCTAAGAAATTTGTTATTTTGTTTAAAATAGTCCATAATATAATTACAGTTCTAATTCATGGAGAGCTACAAGTGTGCCCATTACAGTAACAAGGTTTGGAATTTAATCTGTCTGCAGGATAAAGAAGGATTCTGTGTGGTTTTCATTTGTAATCGTAGACACATTATTTCAGTAAAATACTGTGTGACCATTAGATATGAAAAATGGATTATTGTAAGGACAGGTTAATTCATGAGTTTAGGTTTTTAAAGTTAAACGAAAGCAAGTTAAATAATGGGAAATCAAATAACTTTCTATATGCCGACTGGTGACAGTAAGCATCAGTGTTAGCAGAGTTCCTTGGTCAGGGAGCCGAGCCAATCTGGGCCAGCTAGCCAGGAGATGATCCCGCTTTATATGTAGGTGGCCATGCTGATAAATCCACTTTGAAGTAATGATCTTTAATCTGTACAAAATGCTTACATGCCTTCTCTTTCCCAAGAACAGTTATAAGAGTACAAATATTGATAATATCAAATAAAAAACACAGTACATAAGAGATAAGAATACATGAGAATCCGATTGACCAGATGTTTCCATGTAAAGCAGGTGAGCAAACCAAGACTTGTGATGACCTGTGGTGAACTTTAACTTAGTATAATGTGGAGGGGGGTTGCATTTCAATGTATGCTAAATGGTAAAGATAATTCTTAAGCATTCTTTATGTCTAGTGAAAACCAAACTGCATTCCAAATTATTATTATTGATCCCTTATCAACCATCAATCATACAATGGTAGTGTGATGTTCTGAGGACGTTTTGCTCTCAGGATCTGAAGAAAGTGCCATCAGTGAAGAAACCACTAATTCTGCTCTGTATCACAGAATTTTTTAGAGAAAATCTTCAGTCATCCATCCATGAAATGAAGCTGAAGTGCACCTAGATCATGCATCAAGACAGTGACCTAAAAAACACAAGCTACAGTCATTAGAGCAAGTCTACTTCAGAAAAGCAAAAAATCTAATATAATTACATTTTGCAATGGCCTAATCAATGTTCATACCAAATCCAAATTGAGATGTTTCGGCAATACCATTTCATGCTCTTTTAACCACAATGTCACAAGTTCAAGCAGCTCTTGGAATAGTGGGCTAAAAATTCTCCACAGCGATGTGATCAATGACTAAAGTAAGCCTTTGGTTGCAGTAATTTAAGCTGAAAGTATCACCAATAATTGATTACGAGGGGGCAATCCCCTTTTCAATGGGGGCCATTTGTTCACAAATAAGTGAAATAAATACAACAATGTTGTGTTGCTGGTTCACTGTGGTTCACATTATTGAATATATGACTTTGTTTGAAGATCTGAAAACGTTTCCAAAAATATGTTTTACATCCACAGAGTTGAAGACATCATTAAATCCTAAACATTTATTGACAACATGAGATCCACAGAAAAAAATACATACACACAAACGTCAGCAAATGTTATTTCAATATCTTCTTCACCATTTCCCAACAGGTGTTCAGCATTTATCTAAAAACGTACTGTTTTCACTTGCCAAGCAATGGACCTGGTGAACAGATGGGCAGATTGTCCAGTGGAGCAGGAAACTGTCCAGCCTGACCTTCAACAATTCCATTATGTTCTTGCAAGCCCAGTTATTAACTAACTTTTTATACTTGAAAAACCCAGGTGATAGCATTAATCTGGATTCTGGTAAAATTATCTGTGCCAAATTGGGGTTGTAATAATTTTTTCAAGTAACATTGTCAGAAATTGGACCATGTTAAACAGTTTTATCTTCTATTCTGAGGACAAATTCCCAGTTTGAATTGTGCGTTCATTACCACGCCTAGTCTCCCCTATGTTTATTATTCACCTACATTCATTTAACATATTACTTGTTAAATTAATTGTGTATGCTATTGTGTGCCTTCGGAAACTAGTCAGGGCCTTTTTCTTTTTACACATTTAGTTGTGTTATACACAAAAAATAGACTAGATATCCCTTTTTGTCACTAATGTACACACAATATCTCAAAATGACTTCCCAAAAACAAATTTTTCAGAATTTGTGCCAATTTATTCAAAATGAAAAAAGGATGTACTTTAGTATTAAGATCCTTTATTATGTATTGTAGAAGTGACTTTAGAAGTGATTACTACTCCTCTCATTGGGTATGCCTCTACCAGCTTTCCACACCTGAATTTGGACAGTTTCAAAAAGTTATTCCTTGCAGTGCTTAGATGGGGAGCACCGGAAAAACACAGAACTTCATGACCCCCTACAGATGTTCAATAGGAGAGAGATAAAACTGTGAAACAGAGAAGATATAAACTGTGAAATATGTTCAATGTCAGTGAGATTGGTTTTGGAAAAACAATATTTAATGTAAATGATAACTTCAAGGGAAATTATGTGGTAGGTGGATGATAGTGGGTTTCCATATACTCACCATACTATATACTTCCACATCCACTTTCCACATCCACACTTTGTACTCTAGAAGCTGGTCAATCTCCTCTAAATTCAACCTCTGTGTTATTTCCCCCCATGGCTTTGCAGCTAGTCCACATGAATTTCTGAACTTTGATCCAAAAAATTTGAAAGTCAGCTAATCCACATTAATACACAATCTTTTCAAATATTAGCAGGTTTACAGTGCTAGACAAATAAAATACTAATAAATGATCTAACCTTGTTGGCAATAAGATTAATATTTGATAGTATTAAGTTTGTTTAGGGATGCTTACAATTAATGGATAACATGGATACTACTGAATTGTTGTTGATTTAGTATATTCAGTTTTTTACAGAAAATTGATCTACTGAGCACGATGACATAGCTTTTGTCATCAGAATACTGCTTTGAACATTTGTTTTGGGGCTGTAGTCCAACTGAGCAACCTACTCAACGCAGGGAGCTGATAAAAGTTGCTTACTCTAAAGTGCTTGAAAACATGACACTGTCTCTGAATAAGGAAACTAAATTGGTGCTAAACCATTTTAATTTTAATGTCACCAAATTGATTTTAGATGCAGTATAATGTTAATCAGCTAGTTAATATTGAGGGGTGTCCACCACATTTTGGGGTAGGTAATGTCAGCATCCCTAGTCGTTCTTCACTGCTAGCTAATGAGCGGTTAGTCTCACCAGTGGCGTTCTATAGCAGGCATCTTAGTGCTGAGATGTCCATTACATTCTAGAATCAAAACTTGACTTGACATTGTATATTTGCTGGAATAGGGGCATTATCTTAGCCTTCAGGCAGGTCGGATGCCTGCAAGCTAACTGTGGTCATTGGTCAAAGTGGCAAATACATCCATACATGCACTAATTCCCCTAACTTTCTGCTTGGTGCAAATGGGAGCATGTTGTGATCTTCAAATCTTGGCAGTATGCCAGTTGGCAGTTTCTCTCATGGAACATGGTCAAAACTTTGTTGGTGCTGTTACGTGTAATTCCTAAACAATTATATTATTTCAGATTTTATTTCAGATTCATGCTTTAGGAGTAACGGTGTGTGTCATGTATTGATCTCATGGTGTCATTTTTCGAATGTGGATGACATGTCATTGAATGTGGATGAAGGTGGCCAAGCAAACTATTCCAGACCAGTCTGCATTAACTGAACAATGTAGCATCATTCAAAATTACAACTACTGTATTAGACTAAGAATGTCAATATAGACTTTTGCTTGACAAGCCCCACTTACAAACGGTTGTGATAATCTAATCA
The DNA here is from genome assembly GCA_016801105.1 of Esox niger. Taxonomy (NCBI): domain Eukaryota; kingdom Metazoa; phylum Chordata; class Actinopteri; order Esociformes; family Esocidae; genus Esox; species Esox niger. The sequence goes on from JACXGJ010004490.1 coordinate 35,739, forward strand.
ATGTTATCTGTGACAAGCTGTTTGATACAAGAACATCTGAGGAAATAAGAAATTACATAATAGAAGTGTTAGATTTTTTTAAAACTAAGAAATAAATTCTGCATCGTTGGCAGCTAAAACAATGGCTGTTTCAAAATTAGGTACTTGTGTTCTACCTAGACTATATAACAAGTCCAGAAGTTAACTGCTACAGCCAGCTGTGCTTGTGATGTGGTTTCCTGGTCACGGTACGTTTCAAATGAAATGTATTTTAAGCACTTTGTGTTCCCCCATATTAGATAGTACGCTTTCTCATTTTTTCCCATTTTGCTCTTGGGAAAAAAATGAGAGAATGCGGAATGCATGTATTTCAATGACTCCCCCACCGACAAGAATAGCTTTTCAAGGAAAGCCACAATAATACGTAAACTCACATGATCATTAAACATTTTATTGCAGTGTAGGTTGTGTGCGCGCGCGGGCGCGTGTGTGTGTGTGTGTGTGTGTCTGTGTGTGTGTGAGTGAGAGAGAGTGAATGAGTAAGGTGTTAGTAACCAATGTGTGTGAGAGCCGTCTATATGTCTGGTGCCCGGAGCCTTTGGCAGTTTTTTGCCCTTTAATCAGACAGTGCCTGGAATGAATGTATTTTATGGCTATCAGTTTGCCCGCAGTTTTGTGCTGGGTTGTCCATCTCTGTGTGACCTTACAGTGCAGATGTTGTGCCTGGAAGTGAGACATCCAGTCAGAATGCTCTCTATGGTGCACCTGCAAAGCTATTGAGGCTATGATCACCCTGACAAATAGTTAGCATCCTGAGGGGAATGAGGCATTGTGTGCCGTCTTCATAAAAACGTAGCGTCCTGAGAGGAAAGAGGGGTTGGGTGCCATCTTCATAACTGTTCTGGGTTACGTTCTCTGTAATGTGGACTCCAGGAAATCGCTAGCTCTTCACCTTCTCCCCCTGCCACCCTGTTTGATTGTGGTGTGCAGATCAGACATAGGTACTCCTCTTCTCCAGGTGTGAGGGGGCAGTGGAAGGCTATTCAGATTATATGGTCTGTGGACCTGGTGGGGCGGTATGCAGATTGGACTGGGTCTAGCGCATCTGCAATGATGGAGTGGATGTGAGCCGTAACTGGTTTTTAAACCGCTTCATGATTGCAGACGTCAGTGCTATGTGGTGGTGGTCATTGGGACGTGTTTCCTTGGGAACAGAAATTACGGTGGTTAGCTTGAGACATGAGGTAGTTTAAAATGTCCCTGCTATCAGTCCGCGCACGCTCTTCGAACACGGCCCGTCGTATGCCCCGTGATTTGAGCGTCGAGCAGTTACTCGATTTAAGACGGCCTTGGAAAGCGAGAACAGACAGTATTCTGGGATGGAGGGACCTGTGTGTCAGCCACTTTTGGTTCTTGTTGAAGCGTAGAAAGAAATTTTCTGTTATGGAGACATAGTTTGGCAGATCACATACAGATCATCTGTTAATTTTCATAATAAACTTTAGACTCTACCATGTGTTGAGCTTCAGAGTCTCAGGTAAACTGTAGATTAGAAGGCAGAAAATCAGCTACGCTCAGTGGCCAGTTTCATTGATTCACCACCATATTCACAAAAAGGGATCACTCCTACAGACATTCAGTTACTTAGCTTGGTACATAAAACAGAAAGACAAGCACCAAGGCTTTCAGTTTCCATTTGAAGGATCATTTGAATGGGCAAAACGTGACCTATTTGAGTTGGAGCATTTTAGACCACAAGGGTACAATGCTGTTAGCTACATGCAGTTGGTTTCCGGTTCAGTTTAATTGAAAGGACTGCAGTCTTCAGTCCTGAAGCTAATAGAGAGTCCTTGGGCTGAAAAAGACAGTTGCATGAATAAACCTAATGTACCAAATAGGTGTAGGTAATAAATTGGCCACTGAGGGTATATTGCTATTTAATATCAGTATAATTAGTGGTGATGACTATCTATGTCCGCCTTCCAATTTCCTGAATTGTACGAAAGTGTTTTAATGATCCCTGAAGACCATACATGACTTTAGCATTACTTCCTGTTTTCGCCCATCTCTTGCTTGTGTGGTTACGGATGTGGTGGGAGCCTGCCATCTTCAAGGCCTGAGGTTTTCAATGTGTTGTGGTGTGGAGGTTGCAGCCATTACCATCCAAATAGACGAAAATGCTTATGAAAACCTTTTCTTGAGGAGATGCATGTCCTGTACCTTTGGAATTTGTCATAATTCTTTTGTTCAATATACGGTGGATAAAAACCTACCCCTGTTAAAATGCCAGGTTTTGTGATGTAAATCATGTCAGAACTTTTTTCACTTTTAATGTGACTTATAATGTGAACAATTCAATTGATAAACAAACTGAAATCTTCAAGGGGGAAAAATGAAAAATGAAAACCTTACAATAACCTGGTTGCATAAGTCTGCACACCCTCTTATAACAGGGATGTGGCTATGTTCAGAATTAACCACAATCACATTCAGATTTTACTGAATTTTACTGAATCCCATAACCGGACATCACATGTTAAATAGAAGTCATTACACACCTGCCATTATTTAAAGTGACTCAGCTTTTCTAGTAGGATTTTCCTGACATTTTCTTAGTTGCATCTTAGAGCAAAGAGCTTCCAAATCGCTTCCAAAGCATCAGAGGGATCTCATTGTTGAAACATATCAGTCAGGAGACGGATACAAAATAATTTCAAATGCATTAGATATACCATGGAACACAGTGAAGACAGTCATTCATCAAGTGGAGAAAATATGGCACAACAGAGACATTACCAAGAACTGGACGACCCTCCAAAATGGATGAAAAGACAAGAAAAAAACTGGTGAGGGAGTTTTCCAAGAGGTCTACAGCAACATTAAAGTAGCTGCAGGAATTTCTGGCAAGTACTGGCTGTGTGCAACATGTGACAACAATCTACCGTATTCTTCATATGAATGGGCCATGGGGTAGGCTCGCAAGACGGAAGCCTTTTCTTAAGTAAAACATCTAAGCCCAGCTGAAGATTGCAAAAACAAACATTGAGTCTCCCAAAAGCCTGTAGGAAAAAGTGTTATGGCCTGATGAAACCAAGGTTGAACATTTTGGCCATAATGTTTGGCGCAAAAACAACACTGCACATTGAAGCATGGTGGTGGCAGCATCATGCTTTGGGGGGGGGTTCTTCTGCAGGAAACAGGGCCTTTGTCAGGGTGGAAGAAATTATGAACAGTTCCAAATACCAGGCAATTTTGGCACAAACCCTTCAGGTGTTCGTTAGAAAGATGAAGAGGAAGTTCACCTTTCAGCACAACAACGACCAACAACGATCTGAAGGGGGCTGTGCACAGGAGATGTCCTTGCAATCAGACAGATTTGGAGAGTGGGCAAATATTGCCACGTCAAGATGTGCCATGCTAATAATAACTCCTACCTAAAAACACTAAGTGCTGTAATAAAATCAAAAGGTACTTCAACAAAGTTTTAGTTTAAGGGTGGCAACTTGATTACTGTGATTTTTTGGGGGGGATTTTTTTCCCTCAAGGATTTCAGTCTGATTTCAATTGAATATTTCACATTATAGGTCACATTAAAGGTGAAATGTCAGACATGTTTTTCATTGTCAAATTATTTTACATCACAAACACCTGGCATTTTAACAGGGGTGTGTAGACTTTTTATATCTACTGTAGTTTAGTATTGATGATAAACACTGGATCATTAATGAGATCTTATTCAATAGCTAAAAGCAAATATTAATAATAATAATTAGGAATCATAACAAGGTATTCTTAGAAAATCAGTGGTATGACGCTTGCTTTTTGCTTCAGCCTTTGATGCACAGTGCTCCAATCCAACAGCCCCGGCGATGAGGGGTTGGAAACGTTCCACACCGTTCAAAAATACATTTGATTTCATTTGTAGTCTGTCTCGGCAAGGGATAGAGGTGAGCCCACCTTTGGCTGTGGGAGGAGTGGAGCAGCACACATATCTAGTGTTTGGAGACAACAAATTGACAATGCATTTATCTTTGAATAATGTAAATGTCCAGAGGATACGATGGCAGTGGTCCTGGAATGTCCGCAGAGGGCGCAGGCCTGTCAGGCAGTCAGGCACTCTGGCCACATTGCGGTATAATGTGGTCTCCACACCGACTCCCCAGAAGCGTCACACTGGTCCACTACCCTGCTTGGCCCTACCTGCCTCAGGCTTGCATTCCTGCTTCCACTGGGTCCCCAATTCATTTACACTGTTGGAGAGTGACTTAATGCGGCAAAGCTCGCTACCGAAAACAATCATATCTGCTTTATCTTTTAGGAGTAAGTGGTTAGGAGCACGCTGATTAGAGTGTGTGGAGATGTTCCGGTAAATTCCTTCAAACCCTCTTCTATTCAGCCACGATCTTCTCAGTAGCACATTTTGTCAATAATTATCTACAGTTAAGCCCAAAAGTATTCATACCCTTGCCAAATATTGAGCTATAGTGAATTGGTATTGGACCAATAGGTTTCTTCTGGTTGGAATTACCATAAACAAGTGACAAAACATAGTAAGACATTGTGTTGGAGACACAAATGAATAACATAACTATTTCTGTTTTTAGCCATGACTTGTAGTTGACTAGTAATTGACTAAAGAATTACTGCTGTTCATCTATTTAGCGGTTCTCAATTTATAGGTGATTAGAATGCTCTCTCGTGGTGGAAATTACAAGACTGTTTAAAATTGTTCTAGAAACTTGCATTTTCTCAACAATTTCAATAGGTATGAATAATGCTGGACATTATATATTTGCATTAAGATGCTATCCCTTTTACATTAGACATACAGTTCCATCCTGGACAGTCTTTCCAGAATACCATGGCTTGGTGCCTCCAACAATATGGCGCCGTGGGCTGGAGGGAGTAAAACATGTATGGTAGAGAATGGATGGCTCCTGGCAGGCTGACAGTGCTGTTCAGTGAGGCAAAGTGCCAGTAAATTGTTTGTCTTCTGCTGTGCAATCCTATAATTCTTCTGGGAACCAATGACATTGTGTTTGCCAAACAGAATAATGATAGATGGAGTAAAATCAAACTGCAGGATTTTGGGATTTGTCCTGCTCAGACACCAATCTGAATACATTTGTTCCCCCTAGAAACACTGAAGCAGATTGTTATGGTTTCTTTTAGAACCTAACCTTAATGTTGTTTATACGCGACACCTATTCAATAAAATAATGTGGCTAAAACTACTTTGACAGTGATGCACGAATATTTAATTTTGTAGTGGAACAGAAGAACTGTCACATGAAGACCTAACTCAAACTCCCATGTCAGTGAATACGTGGCCCCATTTTTGATTCTTGCAACATCTGACCAGCCTGCTGTGGGAGGTCCTTCACGGTGAACTCTGGGAACGATCCAGCATGCTGACTCCGTCTATCTGATTGGCAGGTGCATCTGTTTCCTGCACTGAAGCGTAAATGTAAATATGCAATCTGCCTGTCCTGGTGTTCTGTTGGTCCAACAACCAGTTATACATCCCCATCTGTTCAGGCCACCTTGCCACCACCAGACCGTCCTATGGCCCAGAGCGGGGAGTGGGCTTTTTGTGGATTTCTAGGATTACAGACAATGTAACGATACCACAGTGTGTTCACTGTTTTCCACTTGGAGTGGTCAGACCTCTGTTTGTGGAGCCAGCTGGGGTAGAGAGGCTAAAGCTGATTAATATTTAAATGTGGTGTTTCTCTTCTCAAAGGAATGTCTGTTGATGTTGTTCCACAGGCAGGGGACGGCTTTTGAACGCGTTGTCGCCGGAGTGTGATTTCTTACAAGTCCAGCCTTGTCGGCTGGGAGGCGTAGAGGCGTGACCGCCGAGATGGCCAACATACCCAATGGCCTCGGGGCTATCCAGTCAATTACACAACACAAGCCACTCCCTGAGCCGCTGTCACAGTCTCGGTTGAAACATACAATTTAAGACCACACATTCCGGGCCCTCACTTTCTATCATACACAAAGATCACCAATATGTCCTTTGAAGTGGGTCACAATTTTCATTCCATTTAACTGACAGTGAATAAGTATACAAGTTGGTTTATGCATGGTTGCAGTGGTTGTTCATCCCGATCCTCCATGTGGTCATGTTCATCTCGCCAAGATGTAAGACAGCTTTTCATGCTGAATTATGAAATAGCGGAGGTCCTGTGCTGTGTTTTGGAGCAGTTCCCTCCACTCTGTGTGTATCACGGACACTGGTGGTTTATTGGGACCATGTGTGGGAATCTCCAAGAGTCCCTGTTCAAAGTAACCTGGCTGTCCTTTGTAATACACTTTATCACGTGGATGCAGATGAGCCTTTTGTTGGAGGCTTGCACCTCATCCATTACCCCGGGGCTGCCACAGAGATAGTGGAGAAGGAATCCATTCAAAAAGACCATGACAGAACCTGCTGTTCAACTGAACTCTCTGTGAACTAGGCTCCATGGCAAGGTCCATCGGAGAGAAGAAAAGATGGAACTTCTATTCGTTGCTCTTGCCTTAGCATTCAATCCAGCCAGCTGTTATGAACACATTCAACATCGCCCATGGATCAATCTGTCAATCTCGACTCGATTTCACTTGGCAGATTCCAGCAAATGGTGAATGTGAGATTGTGACTTCCTGGGTTTCTTGTTTTCTTGCAGCTTGTGCTCCTATACTGTATCCAGCAGCTTTCAGTAGAGACTGTATGGCAACAATGTTGTTTACACAATTTATGTATCTTCTGTCAAATCTGGGCAAGTGTCTGTCTGGCAGAGGCAGTGCTTTTAATGGAGCGTAAAAATTTATATTAGACTTTGATTTAATTCCCTCTGGGAAGTATCCATCCCTGGTATAAAACTGGCCGTCGTTCATTGGCTATAAAGGAATGTTATTAATTTCTACTCAAGAGACAGTAGATTTTCTGCCTCAGAGGTCGGGTTAGCTGGTCGGACAGGGGGGTTGCAGAACTGCGGACAGAACAACCAGTGTGGCTCTGCTGGAGGGTGAGGAGCAGACAAGGAGGACACGGATGAACATTGCCACTCGAAAACTCCCAGCGACCACATCATTATCACCTACCATACCCAACCTCTGAAGACTCTGCATGTTGTGCCGGCATTCTTCTGAATGCCATTTAAAGGACACATTTAGCGCTGGCCGCACAGATGTAATGAGTTTTTTCCCAGGTTGTTGAGGAGGAGGAGGAGGATGTGAGCACCAACAGAAAAACGTTTGTGCCTGGCCAGTATTACCGAAGCCCTGTGGCAGTATTGACACAGACCTTGTGGTATTGTATAAAAAGTCATTGGACACAATTTAATTTCTGTCAGCAGTAAGGCTGAGCAGCTCCAATGGATTTATTTTATAACCTGGCCTCTGCCCTTATTGAGCATCTCTGTGAGCTAGAAATGTTACCCTTCTCTGCCCCCCGCTCTCACTCTCTCACCCCTCCTGCACGCCCCCACTGCCCCTGAGGTACTCTTTATCCACAGAGAAAATCAAGTTGTATCTGAACTTGGACCAATAGTCTAGCTTACTGAGGCAAAGGAATGGCAACAAACAAACCTACCTCAATATGAACAGGCAGGCAGGCAGGCAGCAGAGAGTGCACATGGCAACGGTACTTCATCAATCTCCAGGCCAGCCACACTGGAGTACAAATCGATCTGACTTTTATATATCAAAAATACATAATGACTTCTCACAACTTCTATCCTGCTTTTCCATTCGTCCGGCACACATTGGAATGTATTATGTCATCATATTTAAAAACGAGACGATGGCAGCACAACGAGTAAGCACGAAGAATAGTCCTCAAGTCAAGGAGAACTCCTTAATGCCAACGGACTGCGTGCAGTGAAAACATACAATGTATATAGACGTCATGTGCTTTAGGGTCCTCAAAACCCATACTGCCCTTAACTCAAAACCCCAGCAAAGGTCCTGCATGTTACGGCCCGCACAGTCCCTATTATTGATTTGACTTTAAAGCGATAAAGCACTGTTTTACAAAAAGGTCACTCTACTGCGGGCTGTAAGGTCGCCGGCTCTCCAGTGGATACCACAGCTTCAGCCTACACTGAATTTAATCTGATGGGAATTATGTAGAGACTGCTTGCTCTCCCCTCCCTGCAGGCCCCTTTCACTCTATCTCTCTCTCTCAGCAGTGGGCTGGCTCATGTCCAAGAGGCCAAGAGGGGGTCCCGCATGAAAAATCTGCTGCTGACAGCCAAGGCACAGGTCCTCTTGAAAACATTGCAACTTTGGATCCAAACTGCATTCAGCAGCCAAGGAGTGGCTGAGATGTCTTCTCTGTTTCCTTTACAGTCTATGATTGACAGCACTTTATTCAACCCTGACGTACAGTGAGACAGACGAAATGCCCCCCCCCCCCACCGCTGTGTGCTATTGAGACCTCTTCAGTAGAAAGTGATGGGCCTCAAAGTGCTTCTATATGACTCATGTTCCAAATTTCCCTTGTATCAATGCACATAGGAGCATTACAATATTCCCTCTCACTTAACTTAAGTGTGCCATTATCTTGGGACATACAAAGACCAGAAGGATGGTAAATACATATTCATAGAAGTGGCTTTAAAAGCAATACCAAAATGTCTGTGGTACATACAGTATGTACCATCATCATGATAACCAATTGACTATCTATAGATATGTGTATTTATTAAAGTTGGAAAAATAATTTCCTGTGTTAAATTACTCATGGCACTGAGGAATCTCATTAATGGAATGTTTGTAACCTTTTATTATTCCGGCCATCCCATCATAAATCAAGCCAGCCACGGAGTCATCCTTCCCTCTACGGAGCGTTGTCTCACACTGCTGTTTCCTCATCTCCCTCTTCAGCTGCTGCACTCTCTTTCCCCCTCTCGCCTTCTCTCCCCCCTCTCGCCTTCTCTTCCCCACCCTCTCTAGTCGTCTCTCTCCGTCTCTCGCGCTCATCTCCCTCCTCAGCTGCTTCACTTTCTCCCCTATCTCTCCATCGCTCTCTCTATCTCTCCATCTCTCTCCTCTATCTTTCCATCTCCCTCCGCAATCTCACCCCTACTCTCTCTCTCCTCAGCCGCTGCTATCTTAGTCTCTCTTCTCTTTCTCCCTCTTTCCCAGCTCCAAACGTGGAGTTTTAGAAGCTAATTACATTCACTATACTATCTCCCCTCCTTCTACAACTCTCGCTCTTCACTGCTCTCTCCTATGCTATCTGTGTCCATCTATCTCTCTCTGTAGGCTCATCTCCTTTGTCTGTCCTTTGCAGTTGTGTGTGGTTACATCCTGTGATGGTTCTCCGCCACCTCAGAGAAGCTACCCTCT
>JACXGJ010004491.1:0-45052 GCA_016801105.1 Esox niger
ATATCATAAGGGTGGACTGGTCTGACATATCATAAGGGTGGACTGGTCTGATATATCATAAGGGTGGACTGGTCTGATATATCATAAGGGTGGACTGGTCTGACATATCATAATGGTGGACTGGTCTGATATATAAGCTTTGGTCATGTCAGTAAGAATAGCTGCACAACATTGCTTCTTGTCAAGGGAAGTAGTAACATCACATAATTTAATACTCCTAGGATTGCAGTGACACAACCAAAATGGAAACCAGATAGCATACTAAAGGGGATACTGTAAACATCAAGAAAAAAACATACTATCAATTCCATTTGTAGTTATTCCAGCAGCTTTTGAAATACAGGGCATGATTGGGATTGGTCTGTAACCCCCAAGATTAGCTTGAGCACCCCCTTTTTTCAATAAAAGATGCAATGTAGCTGCCTTCCAAGCATTTGGAATTTCTGCCGAGTTAAATGTTAAGTAAAAAAGTGAGAGATACTTTGCGATGATTGGGGTGCTACCTTGAGGAAGAAGGAATCTAAGCCATCTGACCCAGGTCCAGTTCAAGGAGCTCATTCAGCACCTCTGACTCATCAACTGCCAGATCATGATCAAACCAGCATAACATTCCTCATACCTGTGAATACATTTGTTAAGGACATGTTTACAACTGGTTGCCTAAAAATCCTTCCCAAAACACTGTGGTTTGTTGGCAAATGGCTGGCTGCTGAGTAATGCTGCATTGAATTTATATGTGGTGGAGAAATTAGAAAACAAATGAACGTGATCGTGTCCAATATTTCTATAATACTGGCTAGCTACTTGATGTTCTATGAAAGGCTGACTGTTTTGTCTCATTCGTTCCACAGCAATTCACCATCCTGCTCCTCTAGCCCTCCCTGGCTCCTCCTTTTCTCTCCTTTCTTGTCCTAGTCCTGTGCACTATGACCATGCGTGTGGACGCCAAAGTAGTTATGCTTGGAAAGGAGAGTGTAGGCAAGACCAGTCTTGTTGAGAGATATGTCCACCATCGCTTCCTTGTCGGCCCCTACCAGAACGTGAGTATCAGCTGATGTCCTTGAGTGGTGGGATAACTTGGTGTGTGGAATGCTTTGTCTTTTGTTTCAAGGCTCTTTTGTTGTTTGTTGAAATCCTAATTTCTTCTATAGACTATCGGGGCAGCATTTGTTGCCAAACCAATCCAGCTGGCGGACAAGGTAGTAACTCTGGGAATATGGGTAAGTGACAGTGACTGATTGTAATCCATTGATAAATGGGGAAATGCAGCTCTGGAAAAATTTAAGAGACCACTGCACCTTTATCTTTCCTTTCCAAAATGTTTGAAAAGGAACGTTTTGAGTGAGCAACAGACACGTTAAATTTGCAGTGGTCTCTTAATTTTAACCCTTCTGTTCCTCCCCCTTCTTTTTCAACTTTTTTGGAAAAGAAAGAAAAAGGTGCAGTGGTCTCTTAATTCTATCCGGAACTGTATATTTGCATGAATTTCAATACTCTGTATGGTTTTGTCTGGTTGATTACCATCTCCAGATAGTAGATTTATGAATTAAGCTATTGTAGACATATATGGGGTAGTTTCAGGCTATGTGTGGATTAGTTAATCCTTCTGCGCAATCCAGGATACAGCTGGATCAGAGCGCTATGAAGCTATGAGTAGAATCTACTACCGAGGAGCCAGGGCTGCTATTGTCTGCTATGGTAAGTTTTTGTCCCAACTGTGTTTTGAACATTGTCTATGTCTTTTTCATTTACTGAGGTCTTTTATACAACATTTTTAATTGAGGTAATTGTTGTTGCGAGCAATGTAGCTTGCATGTATGAGTGTCCTCACATTTTCCTCATTGGGGGATTTTTGACAGTTTGTCAAATGGCTGGTGAGACATTTCCTTAGTGGATGACTCAATTCATGTCTCTTTTAGTTCTCGCTGGTTCTGTTTTTAGTTTTAGTATAACAGAATATTGTAGGACATATTGGAGGTATAACTGTGAACACAATGAGCTTTGGTCTGGAGAGAAGATTTAAGTTGACATTCATCTTTATGTGACTTTTTATTTATGTAGATTTAACTGATACCAGCAGTTTCCAGCGAGCTAAATTCTGGGTGAATGAGTTGCAGAACTGTGAAGAGGTTAGAGACCCTTTCATGAAAACACACCATAATTTGTGTTGACACACATATTGTACTGCATATCTATCTTCCCAAAATAACACAGATTTCTGTTCTCAATTGAAGCACTGCAAGATATATCTCTGTGGCACAAAACTTGACCTGATTGAGAGTGATCGGGGCCTGCGCCAGGTGGATTACCATGATGTTCAGGACTTTGCAGATGGTAAATCACTATCTCTCACTTAATCATGGAATCTTACTACACATCCACTTGATTATTTTTAATGCTGTCTTTTTTAGACTCTTGCATTTCAGGGAGTTTTGAAAATCTAGTAAATCTTAATATAATCCATAATCTTAATATAATCCATAATCTTATCATATAATCCATAATTGTTAGTACAATAAGCATTGTTATGCGGCCAAACGTATTGGCATCCCTGCACTTGTGGCACCGTTTCACAGTTTTTCAGCTTTTTGAAAATTCTTGGAATTGAACTAGTCTGTGCAAAATTACTCATGAAACCAGTTTGAATAGATAAAAGGACCTTGATGTTCCTGTTTCAAGATTGCATGAAAAAAAGATTGCATGAATGGTGAAGAAAGCACCTCAATCACCTGCCACACAGAGTCCAGTTGACCTTCATGTACAAGTCTGTGTGGCAGATTCAACACAAAGGTTATGGGGTCTTACAGCTGAACACTCCAGGCATACCCTGGAATGGTTCACGGCAACGCTGGACTGTTTTGAATTGACCAATTAGATCAGATTTCAATCCTATTGAAACTCTGTGGAGAGGTTGAAAAACTGCATTTGGGAGGCGCCCTTAAAATCTGGGAGAACTGGAGCAGTTTGCACACGAAGACTGGGCTTAACTGCAAGTACAGGACTCAGTTATGGCTTGATTGCAGTAATTTTGGCCAAAGGCTGTGCTAAGAAATGAGAGTCAATAAGAGAGTCAATAACTTTGTCAATGCTATTTCTGTTTACTTTCTGATTTAAAAAGGACATACTAGGTTCCAAAAACAAAGATTCAATAATATAAGTGAAATATAGAATTGTGTAGATAAAATATCTTTGCAAAAATTCCAACATATTTTCTGAGACACTGTGGTGTGAAGGTGCCATTACTGTAACAAAAAAAATGTTTAAACTCAACTACTATACCTTTACATTTACATTTGAGTCTCCCCCAACTATAAAATAAAGTTTCCCTTTTGGACAAGAGGCCCTGGTTTATATTTCTTCATTCTCATCTACAGAGATTGGGGCGACGCATTTTGAAACATCAAGTAAAACAGGCAACAATGTAGGTAAGTGACATGTCATCAGGTCATTTCCCAATTTGTATAGCCTCATGAAACTGTCCAAAGCCCGGCAGAACACCCATACTCTATTCTAACTACATTTCAGATGAGTTGTTTGAAAAGGTCGCGGAAGACTACAACAGCATCTCCTTCCAGTTCATGACTGGTGAGACTTTGGCTCACTCTCCAGATAACGCTTCTATAGCCCAGCTGCCTGTGCATATTTAGTCTGCAGTAGTAGTGTTACTATTTGGTTGACACCTCTGCTCACACTGTCTCTCTCCACAGAAGAGACAGGTATTGACTTGGGTCAGAAGAAGGACTCTTATTTCTATTCCTGCTGCCACAGCTAAGCCTTTACTGGATGAACAGAGATCGCTTGCAATTCAACCGAGGTCCTGGAGGTCCTGAATGGATGCTACATCCTATCTCGTTGGAGCCATTTCAAAACAGACAGACTCAGTCCAAGCAGTGCTGTTTGTTACTTTGGTTGCTTTTTCAGTTATGTTATAGAAGGTTACATGCTCACTACATTTGAGAGTGCTCAGAATGATTGGACTTCCCCTCTCCCAAGAGAACATACCTCCCACTTTTGATATTGGAATTGAGATGAGGAACTAGCACCTCAATCCCACTTCAAAACTCTTTGTTTTCCTAAGTGTGTATAAATCTACTTTATGCCAATGATATGTAAGTCATCATCCTATATTCAAATGCCTTCAGTGAGTATGCTAAGTTTTATTGACTTGATTTTAATTTGTGTTTTTGGGGTTTCGGGACCGCAAACACTATTTACACTGTCTACTCTTAAATGGTGAAATGTACTAGCCACACTATGTACCTGCACATGTATTGCCATGTAACATTCTTTTTTTTATTTGTGTCATAAGCTCTGATGCAAGTATTGGACACAATTTAAGCGATTGCACCAACACAGGAAAAGGCTTGTGTGTAAACGGTGTAATATGATACTAATGTTGATATATCTGAAAGTACCAGGCAAAGCTACAGGGAGATTCAAAGAAACACTGTATGCAGCTACGTACGTGTAGCTAATGCGCAGTCAAATAACCGTCAAGTCACAAATTTGTTACAGACGCCTCATCACTGTGGCTGACCTACATACACAATGAGAAGTTGCAACGTTCGGTGAATGTATTGTTAATGTTTACAGTTTAAGACACCTTTGACCTTTCAAGACAGCCGATCCCAAGGCTGCTTTTTACTTGATTATACAAATGTGTGAAACATCGTTTAGTTAGACCTATGAAATTTGAGTGCAAAGGAAAACTAGACTGGAACAAAAAGCAATGAGGGAACGGCTGCATATAGAAGGCTCCTTTCACTTGTACCTGCACTTCAGCAGAGAAAGTTATTGTTTACACCTACACTGCATCTATTATGATGCCACTCCCCGAGGATGCAGACCTGGTCCCTGAGAAAGATGAGTAGTTTACCAGACTCCTACTGGAAAGGGCACAGTCGCAGAGGTTGTTGGCCGTCGGTATGAGGCCATGTAGACAACATGCAGTCCACAGAGTCAACTGGTATCATTCATTGTGTGGACTCTTGTGTAAATTGAAAAGTGTTTTGTAGCATGTTGTAAATTGAAAAAATAAAGATTAGATTTATTTGTGTGTGTTCCACAAGTTTGGGTAAGTTCCCACATTAGCAGAGCCTGCATTCACAGTAAATGCTGCTTACAGTATACCAGCTACACTGGACATGGCCTTTAGATTTTGATTGTGGGACCTGTAACAAATTTAATAGAATCTTGAATATTTTTGTTATTATGTACAAAAGACTACAACACATCTGTCTCCTCACATGGCAGCAGGATATTCTTTATTATGTACAAAGGACTATAACACTTCTGTCTCCTCACAAGGCAGCAGGATATTCTTTATTATGTACAAAGGACTACAACACTTCTGTCTCCTCACAAGGCAGCAGGAAATTCTTGAGCTCCTTAACAGTTACATTTTGACTAGATTAATTCCACAAGGCTAAATAAGGCAGAGAGGGAAGGGAGTCAGTAGCTAAGACGCATGACAGCAAATAAAATAATATAAAAGTTCAAAATCAATAGTCAGCATTGTTATAGAGTAGCTAGGCTTACTGAAACAGTGATACAGCGTCCACAAATTTTGTGCCACATCAGAGAACTCATTTGAAGAGGCTGGAGTGGCTTAACTGATAATGTAGAAACAAAGTATTAAAGGAAATAGATAATCAGCTCATATCACAAGTGCCAAATGTTTTGTAGTGATAGTTGGGATGTTCTCCTTCTGACTCTTGATCCTTGACCTTCTCATTCTGTATGCTGTTATAGCCTATGTAAAAATCATTAACCACATATGTTGACAGCAACTCAACCATGAACAACATGTATTCAAATGGAAGTAATCCTGTTTGTTGAACAGGTTGATGACAAAGCTGTGACCAGAGAAAGCATACTATTTACATGCTCCTATTTTTTAGGTTCTTGCTTTTTTCATTCATCATATAACTTTTATCTACAAATGTATATACATACGATTTTGGAAGGACAGGCAAGGCCAGCCTAAAATGTACAAATACTCTCCCAACAGATTCTGAGTCTTCAGTTATATCTGTGTTGTTAAAATTCCTAGGCGTTTTAGTGCTATAAATATATAAGTATGAGTTACTGGATAACTCCTGGGTTAAACCGTTCAAGTCAGATAAATAAATATTTAACTATTGGTCGCCATGAATATGGGTGCCTGTATCTGTATATTGGAAAAACAGCAGAGGGCACCATGGCAACCATTACGGTACAGAAGGGATCCATGGAACAATTTCACCTATTTTTTAAGTAATAAAAAGGTTGGTTTTCTATTAAAATATATGAAATTGCACATATCTTTTCATCGGCATCATCCCATTCATGATAAATTCAAACTAACCCAGTTACGTTTCAATACGTAAAGAATACAAGACACTGCTTAATTTATCATGACTAAAGTGACAAGATTGGATTATATTAAAGCAGTACAAATATTGCTTATTGTGTAGATTTGGGGTAAAGGCATTTTATGAATTTCAGAAATGGAAAACTATCCCATAACTAGAAATTTGCTAATCCACTTAATTCTGTTCTCTGGCCTTCCAAAATCAACATCACTTCCCTTCTTTCACAGAAACCCCAACACTGATTGACTCAATTGGAAAGGCATAAGCATAAAAAAACACAAAGAAACTCAGACACAACAAAAATCTAGACAGAGACAAGCTTCAAGAGGGACTATCACAAAACACCTAGCTGAGACAAACCCAAACTGTAGTGCAAGCATTTTAGCAGGTTAACGGACCTGATGTGTCCTTTTTAGTGATAAACTAGACAAATCGAAAAGTATGTGTTATATTAATAGACATACACCAATCTCACTATTATAAGTCATTTGTGCGTTATAAAAGTCAATATAAATATGTCATACAGAATATACTACACACAAGAGAACTAGCTATCTTAGTGCTAATTTTATGTTAAGTAGATAACTCAACAGCTGAGTACACACTGGCACTTTCACATTAACGGTTTATTTCAGTTTGAAGGGAAAGCTCCACCATGTGAGGAAGCTTGTGCTCAAAGACCTACAGTACAGCCAACCACACCCAAACACACATGAGTACAGAAGAACTAGTGTCAATGAAATGCCATGGTTAAGGGAAAAGGGCTGTCGAGGTTTAGGATACTGGCCTGTTCAACACCATGCCTCGTTCCTACTTACATTTAATGACAGCCATTTGATTTAAAATGTATTACGTAGTTGTCTTTATAGTTTGGTATGGTAAGGCAGATGTCAGCAGGAATGAATATAAACTGTGCAATGCACGCCAATGAAATGACTGATTGAAAGAGTGACTAATCATTTCCATGGCTAACTTACTAATTTCGCAGCTTTTCTCATTTGTGCCATGTGGGAGAGTTGCTACATTGAAAAACAGCTTGCGAGACGGACCAAACACACTTCATGCTACTTTTTAGCAAAATAATATCTGTGGAATATCAGCACTGTTCCTTTACTCTTCAGTGCCTCTCTAATAACAATGAAGCTTCAATGAGTTAGCTGCTATGAACTCAAATATAAATATTTTGGTGTACAGAAATATAAACATGTTCAAAAAGCCCAACTCAGCCCAAACTATTTGACTACAGTTCCCATTAGAGCCAAATGTGCTGTTAGGCACATTCCAAACAATCACCTTAACTATTAGCGAGGAGAACAAATACTAATCATAAATCAGTGTTCAGGGGTCTATAAACATTATCCTACATAATTTCAGCACAGCAGCTCTAGGCTCCATTGAACCGTCCTGCAGTTTCTAAATCCCCTGGGCCCAGTTTTTTAATTAATTCCAATGTATTCTATGCATTTAATCCTATTTTTCTACCCAATTCCATGAAATCAAATGTGCCCATTTGGTATCGCTTCACAGCAATTTGTCAACTGTCAAGCTTGGGGTTTAAGGTCAAGACGTGCCCGCCAGAGGACAATTCTGCTTCTCATCACAACGCTCGCTAACCATGAAATACTAGCCAGTCTCTTTGCTCTTGAAGGAGAACAAGTTCATGGGCTAACAACCCCAATTGAGATTGCAGGTGCCTGACCCACCACAAGGTGTCAGGCAATATAACCCTTACCCAACACCACAGCCCCAAACAAAGCTGAACCAATCTGCACTGCCACATGCAAAGCCCCCGGCACTGTTTATATACTGCTACCAGGAGTTGAACAGCTGTCTTGCAGCTGGAGGGCAGTAACAACACTGCTGTGCCACTCTGGAACCCCCCGAATAGACCACTCTGTTTTTCTAATGGAGGACTGGAATTAAAAGATCCTTAACCACTGAGGTAATCTGCATGATGGTGTACTAAATCCCACCCTCAAGAACAAGATAGTACCCTATTTTCCCCCGAGGCAGGCCTGCAGACCAATCACATTGGACTGGACACTAAGAAGAGTGGGAATGACAGAGCTATTCTATGTTTGGGTTGGCCAGTGTCTCTTCCTGTTCTGTGTGGAATTATAAGCCAAGATACAGAAATGGTGGTTGAAAAAAAAAACATTACTTTTCTTCAATCTCCTCATTGGCATGCTCTTCCTCGTCATCTTTCAGCTTAAAGCCCTCCATCTCTCCATCCTCAAACTTTCCTTCTATATACTCTTCATCCCCTTCTTCATCACCCAACTTATCCTTCATGTCTTCTTTCTCATCTCCGTAGGATGAGATGGGCGAGTATTGGGGAAGGAATAGATGAGAGCTATCGGGCACCTCAGGGCTGAGTATAGGGGTGCAAATGGGGCCGGATATTTGGCCAGAGAAGGGGAGAGGGCCGGCGAAGGGGCCAGAGATGGGTCCAGAGAGGGGGAGAGGGCCAGAGATGGGGCCAGAGATGGGGAGAGGACCAGAGATGGGGCCAGAGATGGGGAGAGGACCAGAGATGGGGCCAGAGAGGGGGAGAGGGCCAGAGATGGGGCCAGAGATGGGGAGAGGGCCAGAGATGGGGCCAGAGATGGGGAGAGGTCCAGGGATGGGGCCAGAGATGGGGAGAGGTCCAGGGATGGGGTCAGAGATGGGAAGAGGACCAGAGATGGGGCCAGAGATGGGGAGAGGACCAGAGATGGGGTCAGAGATGGGGAGAGGACCAGAGATGGGGCCAGAGATGGGGAGAGGACCAGAGATGGGGTCAGAGATGGGGAGAGGACCAGAGATGGGGTCAGAGATGGGGAGAGGACCAGCGATGGGGTCAGAGATGGGGAGAGGAGGGAAATACTCAGGGCTAGGGCTACGCTGCGGTTCCCCTGTCCCACTCGTAGTGAGCGTAAAAGCAGCAGGAGGGGGCATAATGTCAGTCCCGACACCTGGTGAGAGACGCCTGCTCTCTGGTAGGTACTCTCGGATCTCCCCTGGTTCCAAGGGGTCGGGTCCACAGGGGTCGTGCTCACTGCAGGACAGCCGTCCGTCCAGCTTGGAAATGAAGAGCATGCTGTCGCGGTGGAGCGTACAGTAGGAGCTGGGACACATCTCACAGAAGGAGGCTGCCTCCTTATCACAGAGGTCACACTGGTGCCAAGGACATTCCCATCGACCTGCAGCACAGGGAAGCCTGTTAGAGGACACAACCTGCAACGCCAAATGGAAATCATCACACTGAGACTGCTAACCTGGAACCTGACAGAATCCGACAGAGAAAACCACATCATTCTCCAATCATAGACAACAGAATAAAAACAAACCACCACATGCTGTAGCACTCAGATAACAACGCTCTTCGCTCCCTTCACAGGAATCTAACTTGGCAACTAACCTGCAGGCCTCTTGGTAAGGTTGAGACAGTCTGCGTGGTAGACCTTGGGGCAGCCTGGTCTCTTACAGGAAACGATCTGTCCCCCATCCCCACAACTGAAGCACTCGTCCTCCCGCTCTTTGGTCACCTCCATCTTGTTCTTCCGTTTGGCTTGGCCCTTCTTCTTCAGCTTGCGGCCCTTGTCATCAGCTGGGGGGTTGTTCTGGGGAAGTACAAGGCAGGTTGTTTACAGAGACACTGAAACCTGATAGAGACACTGAAAACACTCAAATCTTGTAGTGGAGAACCTTCTGGGCACATGACAGGTTCTCTACTTAACAACCGACTGCCTCCTCTTGTGCTGTTTGTGTGTCTGTCTGTGTCTGGATGGATGGATGGTGGGCATACGTGTCTTGGTGATTCCAAACTGCTTTCATTTCACATTGATGGAGTCCACAGTGCTCATTCTACACATTAGTCTCAAGGATACAATGTCATGCAAACCATAAGCCTGGTTGGGCCCAACATTAATCAATCCGAAGGATATCAGATGAGGGATTCCATTTTTTTTGTTCCCAGTGACATCTTACCTTTGGTCGAACTCCTAAGAAGCCGCTGCAGTTTGGAGCTCCACATTTACAAACAGTCTTCCCATTCCCCAGACACTCCAGGTTGTAGTTGAATGTTAGCTCTGTGCCTGGAGATGGACAGACAGACCATTAGTGGACAGACTCTGCATGAACTAGTATCCACAACAATTGAGGCCAAGATAGAAATGAACTGCCTATGGATTAGCATGTAATCGCTTTGAAATAGACTTTTAAGGAAACTATACTGCTTGTAAACTACTGTGCCCTAGCAGTGCAAAATGCTATACAACTTCTTAGTCTTGCTCACTTGCTACCCTTATCATGTCAAGATCTATATACTGAAATGTTTTGCCAAAAACCAAAGCTGTAACATGGCACAAAATATTGAGGCCCAAGCTCCAGTCACCTGCAGGGACATCTATAAGAGCAAAGAGTCCCACACGAGTGTCTCCATTCACTGTCCACTTCTGGGTCTCACAGTTTGGCTGGCAACTGTGGTTCATGAAGCGGGCCTGGTTCCCCTTTGGCCCAGCGTCGATGATCCGATCCTAACACAACACACCGACAACAATACTAAATTATTATTATCTGATTGGGTTTATTTGTTTAAAAATTTATAGTAGACACATTTTCCACACTAAAAAACAGACGAAAAAGCACAGATCTTTGATACATCTGTAGAATTAGAAATACCTAGTAACTTAACCAGTAGCATTAAAACCCATTACTATATCCAGAAGCAAGTTACAGAAATAGAAGGTCAGAAGATGACAGTGACACCTTCGGCTAAATGGATGTCTAATGACATCTCTCATTTCCTGACACCTGAATCCCACCTTGTCCAGAGTCAGCATGTAAAAGTTACAGATGTCGTTATCCTGGGCATGTTTGATCCTGGCTCGACACTCCTCCTCATCAATAACCTCTCCTACGTACTCATTCACAAACTCCCCCTGAGAACAAACAACATACACATACATTTATACAGTGGAGCACTACATTGTCTCTTGCTGAGTATTGAATAATTATTAGTCATAGAGTGGAAACACCCGTTATAATCAGTCAATATCCTGCCTGGAGAAAACCTCTTTCGACCACCAGTCATACCATACCCGGTAAACAAATCAAACATTCAACTTTTACAAATAATTGTTAATGGAAATGACAGAGTGAATACCTATAACATTATCATACCAGGAAAGTTGACTGAGAAAACGTTCACATTTACAGCCAAGCTCTGGGAACTATTAGGTTTAACTGCCTTGCTCATGTCTGGAAGGTCGTTTTCCCTGTGCCAGCTCAAAGATTTCATCTAGGTTCCGCTGAAGGCCTTTACCTTTCAGCCATTATTCTAACCGCTAGGCTACCTGCAAATGAATATTTCATGGTCATGATGTCCAGGATTACAGGACTTTGCCTCTTTATTTTGATATTATTGATATCACATCTGTCTTCGTCTGCATTGGCTAGTATCAATATTTTCTTTATCTGTTGTTCAGGGATGTATTTGGCTAGCTGGGGCCCATCGACTTTAAGCGATATACTCCCAGTATCCTACTTGATCTGTGAATGGCTGACTGCTCATAACCTGCAGCTAGCTGATTCTAGACAGATAAACTTGGAGCAAGGGCCAAGGCTGTCTCTCATTGTTTGGTAAACAGTGCCTGTACAGGAGGGGGAGTGGTTTCTTCTCTGTTAGGCAATCCTGGCCTATCACATTAATTCTTCTGGTCAACTGTTAGGTTGTTAGCCTCTTGGCTGACTGATATTTCTATAAAGTTGAGCAACGGTTACAGTAATGTTAAGCAATATTATTGTCACCAAAAAGAAAGTCATTGAAACAAAGAAAGTAGAGCCCAGTTGTTTGGAGATGAGCGGAAGGCTCAACACCACAATCTCACTTGAGTATCTTACATACAGCGCCTCTCAGAATTTTAGCCATTTTACTGTATGACAACATTAAATCAAAAGCGACTCTCCATCATAGTTGACAATTACACTCTTCACGCCTCCCCAATTGCAAAGAACCTTGACCTTCAACAACACCCTCTCGTTCTCTGCTAAGTTCTCTTGAATTTTTTTTTTTGTCTGACCTTAAACTAACACAGGAAGCAGTGCAGACCCAAATTAAGGTAATCCCTTTGGGCTAATCTAATTAATATTAATTAATAAATTAAAAACTATTTAAAATATAGTTTCGGGAAAATTGTGTCTGTTATATATTTTGTGATAGAAGTTTGACAAACACATAACCCCCCTCTGATTTAATTGTGGTGGACAACAAATGTGCAAATAAACAAAACACTGTGTCAATTTTCTAGAACAAAACGTCAGCCGAAAACAAAATCTGCCCGTAATGAATGAAAAAAAGCTATTTCTTTGCTATCAGTTTCAATGTGACACCCTGATCTTGACATTATGAAACAAACACATTCACTCTGTGGAGAACATTTAAAATCACCACCAGTGACCTTTCTGATGTTGTGGGCACAGCGAAGGCCCCAGCCTCGGGCCAGGGTCCTGAAGATCTCCACCTGGCTGTATTGGCGCTTGGTGAAGGCCTGGTTCTGGCAGCTTGCACCCGCAGGGCATACTTGGGGGTGACACTCGTACAGCAGCATGCGGTTAATGCACTCTGAGTCTATGCCACACGGGTTCTCATCTGACACCTTGCAGTTACAGCGTGGGATCTCGGACAAATCAGCCGTGATGAACTGCACCTTCCCGATTGGACGATTCACCTGGAGGGGGAGGGGTCATTTCAGGGGAGTTACATTGTCATTAGACTCAAACTGTAAACGGTGTTTAGCGCAGTGGGATGGGTGTCGGTTGTAGAACCTTGATGTGTCTGTATGGAGGGGGTTTCTTATCGTTCCTTCGGTCCTCCTGAAGCTGTCGCAGTTCTTTTTCTGCTTGCAGTTCCAGAAACCTGCAAGCGGCTTCCTCCAAAGCTGGGGAAAGATGAACAGTAAGTTGACAACCATCCTGTCACAATTCCCCTCAACAACATACTCTTTCTATCTGAACACACCCACAGCATGCACACCTCCACAGCTCAAGACTCCCCTTCCAATACTCCTTTTCAAAGTTCCTCTACAGCCAATCCATACAGAAATACCTTTCTTATAGATGGCGTCTACACCTTTCCCCATTTTCTCCTTGTTGTTGGTGTCCACATCCATGTATGGGAAGACTCGGGCCTGGTAGGTCCACAGATAATCATTGGAGCCAAAGAAATGCACAGGGAACTCTCCTACATCATGCCTCATACGTAGAATGTTGTCTGGAATATACTTGGGATGGCTGACCTCGGCAGGCCACCACCTAGATAGAGGAAAATACAATATGAATTAAAACGAATGGGTCACCAGCAATTGCATTCGTGTTCACAGTACCTTGAATGTTTATGTCTAGACATGTCAGGGTATTGGTGCTTTAATGTTATATTGGCAGGGGAGGACAGTTTCTACCAACATGTTTTTTTCGCCAAACGAGTGCTAAGCCAGTGAGGTTGGTTCCAAGAAGGCTGTACTAACCTGTATCTTCCTACTTTGACCCACAATATATCCTTATAATGGGGCTTCTTCCCGGCCCGGCAGTCGTTACAGAACCAGCTGCCTTCTGGCATGTCGATGTTCAGACACTCCCGGTGAAAGGCAGCAGGACACGACTCGCAGCACAGAAGACTGCCCCCTGGAGCATGGGAGTGGAGTAACAGGTTCTACAGAACTGGTCAAAGGAATTATAATGACAATGCAAAAAGGCGTGACCACGCTCTTGTGAGTGAGCTTCACAACAGGCAGGTATCCGCGGAGTATCCCTGCACATCTGCCCTACATGGAAACGGACGCACCTTCGGAGCAGACGAAGCACCAGCTGACATTTACGTGCTCATGATTGCGGACACCCCGGCGGGGGGTGAAATGGTTGGGACAAAGGATGCTGTTGTTGGCCAGTACCACACTGCCCGCTGGCATGCAGTAGTCGCTGGCATGGTAAGCCACAGGACACCGCACGCACCGCGCCAGGCGACCTGCAGGGCACACGACACGGGCGGGGGGGCAGAATGAGCTGTCAGATTTCTGTGAACAGTTGCCCCAAACGGCTCTGTGGAGCCAACGTGCGACGGTAGCAGGGTGGAGCAGAGCGAGACCCACCCTTGGAGACAGAGGGGTTGATGGGGCTGCTGATGAAGCAGGACAGACAGACGTGGAGGGAGCAGCGGAAGCCCCGAGGGGAGGTGGCGGCAGGAGCGAGACCGGCGACACACTCGCCATGGTAGAACTTCCCGCAGAGCGGGATCGCGCAGCGCCTTACGTCCTCGCCGGGCTTCTTGCAGGCGAAACAGGCGTGGACACCTAGCGCCAAAACACAACAGGCGCGATCAGTTGGTTCCCTTTGGCTCGTCTGAGAGAGCGACGGGGGTCAACGTGAGAGGATAATTAAAGGGTGTGAATCAGCAAAACAGGGTGGTAAAGCAGTCATGTAGCACACGGGTAACTCATTAAAAGTATTTCCGTGGCATTGTCCGTGTGGCAGTAGGCTTGAACACATCCCGTTTTTTACAGATTGCCTGTTGTTCGACGTACCAGACTTGCACTCCTGGCAGACCACCTTTCCTTTAGGGGGCTCAGTGAGGCCGATGCACTTTGGGTGGAAGGCCCCGGAACACTGACCCTCACACAGCAGCAGCTCCCCGGTCTCCTCACACACCTGCAGCACAGTCCACAAAGGGTTAACATACCACGGCAATACAGCCATGCTCAAAAGTCTGCATACCCTGGCAGAAAATGTGACATTTTGGCATTGATTTGGAAAATATGACTTATCATGCAGAAGAAACTGTCCTTTATTTAAGGATGGTGATCATATGAAGCCATTTATAATCTCATGGTTGTTTGGCTCCAATCATAATGATGACAGAAATCTCCAAAGTGGCCCTGATCAAAAGTTTACATACCCATAAATGTTTGGCACTGTTACAGACACACAAGGTGACACACACAGGTGAAAATGGCAATTAAAGGTGAATTTCCCACACATGTGGCTTTTTCAATTGCAATTAATGTCTGTATATAAATAGTCAATGAGTTTGTTAGCTCTCACATGGATGCACTGAGAAGGCTAGATAGCGAGCCATGGGGAGCAGAAAAGAACTGTCAAAAGACCTGCGTAACAAGGAAATGTAACTTTATAAAGATGGAAAAGAATATAAAAAGATATCCAAAGCGTTGCAAATGCCAGTCAGTACTGTTCAATCACTTATTAAGAAATTAAATATTCAGGGATCTCTTAATACCAAGCAAAGGTCAGGTAGACCTGTGACGTCCTCCTCCGGCTTGGACCCGCTTCCGTGCTCCGCCACTCCTGAACGCACCCCACGCTCCACGGCTCATTAACGCACCCCAGTCATCAGATCCCAATCACCCTCATTCTGAGCACCTGTGTCCCCACCTGGATCTGGTTTATGTTCCTATTTAGCCCTGTTCAGTTCTCCGTAGCCTTTGTGAGGTATTGTTTGTCATTCATGCTGAGCCTTTGGTTTTTTCGCCTCCGCCTAGTGAATATTTTGTATCAATTCCCGTGTTTGACCTTGGCCTGCTTTTCTCCTTGACTCCGTCTATAGCCTTGTGATTGTGTCTTAGTTTGCCTCTCGTGTTTTTGACCCTTGCCTGTCTGACCATCCTTTGCCTTGCCCTGCATGGAGTTCATCTCCTAATAAACCGCTTGCTCTGCAACTGGAACCAGTCTCTGCCTTGACCCATTCGTTTCAAGACCAAGTAACCTCAGGAGAAATACAGACTGTTCTGGAAAAAGACGGTGTGGTTGTTTCAAGGAGCACAATATGATGATACTTAAACAAAAATGAGTTGCAAGGTCGAGTTGCCAAAAAGACGCCTTTACTGTGCAAACGCCTCAAAAAAGCTTGCCTAAGCTTGTCACAACCATAAGCAATATGTTTAGAGAAGGGTCAACATGGCCTCAAGTGAACAGAATACCATTCCCACTGTGAAGCATGGTGGAGGCTCACTGATGGTTTGGGGGATGTGAGCGCTAAAGGCATGGAGAATCTTGTGAAAATTATTGGCAAGATGAATGCAGCATGTTATTAGAAAATACTGGCAGACAATTTTCATTAGTCTGCACGAAAGCTGCAAATGGGATGCTCTTGGACCTTCCAACACAACAATGACACTAAGCACAAGGCCAGTTTGACCCTCCAGTTGTTACAGTAGAAGAAGGTGAAGATTCTGGAGTGGCCATCACAGCCTCCTGACCTTAATACCATCAAGCCACTCTGGAGAGATCTCAAACATATGGCTCATGCAAGACGACCAGACTTTGCATGACCTGGAGGCATTTTGCCAAGACAAACGGGCAGTTATACCACCTGCAAAAATATGAGGCCTCATAGACAACTATTACAAAAGACTGCACGCTGTCATTGATGCTTAAGTATTGAGAACCAAGGGTATGCAGATATTTTATTTTTTGTTGCAATGTTTTGTTTTATGATTGTGCCATTATGCTATAACCTACAGCTGAATGTGAATCCCATAAGAAATAAGAGATGTGTTTTGCCTGCTCACTTATGTTTTCTTTACAAATGAGCACAACTGTAACACACACACAACTAGTTTTGAGGAAATGGTGTTAATAATCACACATCTCGTTGCCCTTTTGTGATGTGAGGCCTACTTACTTGACACACATTCTCCTTCAGTAAGGCTGTTCCCCCTTTTTCCTCAATGACCTTATTATGTGTATCATCACATAATGTAGACTCATCCATCGTGGATGAAACGCTGTCATCCAAACTGTATGTAAAACCCTTAAGGGCAAAGAAGATTGAAAATCAGCAGGAGGGTTTAAGCACAAGTGTGATTTGTTATTTGTTTTCATTGTTACTTGTTTATTATAATTCATTTACCATGTTGAAATGTTATTATTGGGTAAAAAGGAGCTACAGATAACCTCTGACCTCCAGGTCTAGGGTGTCCCTCCCATCATTTTGGAGTTTAATGTCTTCAGTGGAGGGTGTGGTGAGGTCACAGTCAGTCTGTTTTTCCCGGTTGCTCGTGGTCAGGGGGCAGGGTTCGGGTGTGCAAGGCTTTGGCAGGGAGGCTGCAGGAGGGGGTGTAGTGGGTTGCTTGATCTTGGATTTAGAGGAGTTACGGCCAGAGCCTGAGTACAATAAAATGCAACTTTAAATGTCAACTCTCTGATTTAATTGTAATTTAAATGTTTTGATGACGGCAATATCAAACACATTGTGATAAACAGTATGTAATCCAGACATTATATTTTCCAGACCTGGAATTGTATACTATTTGACATATCTCAATTACTTTGAGACACATTGTTTCATTATATTTAAAAATATATTTTTTTTAATCGAATTTATAAATAACAAATTAAAACATTTATTTAAATTAATTGCCTTTGAACTGTTGTCTCCTAAAGGCCTTGGGGTGTGAGCATCCAAGACAGAATCCAGGAAGTTAAAAATCTGTTGTTTTATGCTCCAAACGAGGCGAAATATACCCTTACCGTTTCCCTATTTTCATATTCATCTTTCTCAAAAGTGGGATATAAATGCAGACAGTTTTTAATTCAAACAGTTGTGAGAGATCCTTTCTCTGAAAACTAACCTGAATGTACAGCATGGCTTGATGAGCTGGTCTTTACGGACTTGACCTGAAATACATGAATAACCTCACTTTAATATCTTCATTACTACTCGATGGAACCATCTCTCAAACCACCAGATCTTAAAATCAAAGGGACATTCTGCAATTGCTACTTCATTTTTGTGAATGTTATATTAATTACACACCGAGCTGCCAATATAATAGGCAAACCACTTGTCTAACGTACTAATGTTATCTTGCCGCAAGAAAGACCTTGCTGGAAGTTTACAGTTAATGATTGTTCAAATGGTGGAGAAACTGCCATACAGATCCAAGCTGACATTCAGACACAAGGTGTAACAATTTCAACCTACACCATCTGTCAAAAACTTATTGACAAGGACCTATATAGTATCCCACTGCTGAGGGAGACAAAAGAAAGCCAAATGCAATTAGCCAAAACACACCTGAACGTGACACAATCTGGGACAATATCGTGTTGCGAGATGAGAGCCTTTTGGTGAAGAACACCACCTCTACGTTTGGCAGTCTTCAAATCGGGGAGTTTGCACAAAAAAAGTGGCAGGATTATCCTTGGCTATAGGACGCACTTTATTGCTTTTATTTTGACTGAAGTCTGTGTATCCATTGAGTCTAGGTGTCAATCATTTTTTCAATACCATTTCTATTGATCTTCTAAAACATTAGGTTCTGAGTCAAAACTCTGAAGATGCAAGCGTGCCAGTACATTTAGCCACAACTGTAAGACGTCTATGAATTTCGTGTTTGCATAACACCTGACCCATCCATGACGTGTAAAGCCAAAAACGGTGTGTGTCTGCTTTGTTTGCTTTGCAGATGGCTAATGAGCAAAGCCCAAGTATTTCCTAACCCGTCCACACCTTTTTCTTTAGGATTGTGGCAGCCTCAGCTTCAAGAGAGTATTCCAGAATCTTTGGAGTGGGCTTCCTCTGTCTCTTCTGGATGGTTTCCAAGTAGGGGGCATCACCTTCAACAGGACAACAGTGATATAATGGACATTTCCAAACAACTGATATTATGATGTGTTCACTTCCACTACAAAGGAATTAAGAAATGACAGTTATTTCTTGGTTTCAAAGCAAATTAATGAGCACTGAAATATTTGGTATTTCAAGCCAAGTATAAATGTTATGTAGGTAAATGTTTTCTCACCAACATGCTTTGCCAGGCCAACACTCAATGGTGGACTGTCTGCATTAGAAAGCGGAGTCAGAGTATCTATGGATGGGGTGGGTGGATCCTGAGGGAGAATGTCCTCTATTGGGACAGGGGCTTGTCCACTAGAGGACTTTAATGGTTCTTTTGAGGGAAGTGTTTGTATTCCAGAAATGGACTTCTGTGGGGTGTGGTCATGTGTGGTTTTCCCTGATCTGGTTTGGGGATCAGATTTTTTGGACTGTTCCACCTGGAAAAAAATAGGGTACAGAGGTTATGATACAAATCACTGAAAATCCAAAAGATGTAATAGGTTTGAGAGAACTACCTTTCCCATAGACTGAAGTGACTTCTTCTGTTTCTTCCTCGTGGAAAAGATTTGATCATACTCTTCAGTCCATTCTATGAGTCTTTTGCTTGGTTTTCGAATTCGTTTTTGAACTGTGGAGGAGTGTGTAAAATGCCACAAAATGATGCCCCAGTAAAACTATCTAATCTACACAACTGTAGGCATCATTATACACTGCCGGTCAAAGGTATTAAAACACCCACACTTTGCCAGTTTTTATAAAAATTCTAACATTTCAGTTACTGACCTGAAATTGTACAACGGTAAGCCATAAACTGCCAGTTGAAAGTTGAAATTCCTATAGGTGTCCCAGCATTTATTGATAATTTACAAAACCCCAATCCGTACAAAAGCAGCATTAGAAAAGACAGCGTTACTATACCCTCTTAAGCGTTATGTGTAAGTAATATATTGCTATCACAATGGTGAGAAAACAATTACAACTCTTAAAAGTGGAATTTTAGGTATTTCCTTTAGAGGAAATTGCAAACAATTCCAAGATGTCAGTCAGTACAGTTTCCTACACCATCAAATAGCACTTGGAAACTGGAAGCAAACTCTAACAGGAAGAGGTCTGGCAGACCCAAAGCCACAACAAAATAATAAGAAGTTTATAGAGCACTGAATCAAAATTGAGATCTTCGGTTCGTCAAGCATGGTATTTGTATGCCGTCAAGTAGGTGAAAAAATGTATCCTCGGTGTATGACACCAACTGTGAAACATGGAGGTGGAAGTGTGATGGTCTGGGGCTCTTTCGCTGGATTCAGAGTTGGCGACTTGCACAAAGTGAGTGGCCCTTGAGCCAAAACGAATACCACAGCATATTGCGGCACCAAGCAATACCCTCTGGTGTACACATAGTTAGTCAGGGGTTCAACATACAGCAATATAATGACCCAAAACACACCTCCAGGCCATGGCACAAATACCTTAGAAGAAAAGAACAAGACTGTAGGCTTCAAATCATGGAAGGACCAGTGCAGCCTGAAGACTTAAACCCCATTGAGCTGGTTTGGGATGAAGTGGGCAGAAGGATGAAAGCAAAACAAGTGCAACACATTTGTGTGAATGTCTGCAACAGTGTTTGGAAGACCCTTCCAAACCTTTTTTGATTTCCATTGTAGAACAATTGTTCTGCTGTTATATTTGCAAAGGGTGGTGACTTTGATGAGTTTAGATTGCATTATGTTAAAAAAACAATTCCATTGTTTCATTTTTGTCTCCAACTGTTGGAGCACATTTAGACAAACTGTGTGAATTTCAAAAATATTTGGGAAAACTCAGGTGATCTAAAACTTTGACCGGTAGTGTTGCTCTGAATCAGATGCTTCCAATTTATTTTATCACTAATTACACACTTTGGCATAGGCTTGTGTCATACCATATAAATATATAACAAGAACTCTTCCTTACCTGTGGGAGCCTCCTGCACTTCCCCATTACATTGAGTACTGCTTTCAGAATTTGTGGCAGAGATGGTAGGCTGGTCCAACTCTGTCTTTGGCTGAAAGGACAGTGATGAGTCTGTTCCACCCTCCTCCAAAGGCACTGATTTCTGTATTCTTTCATTTGTTAGCCCAATGCATTCCTCTACCACTACCCCAGTTGTCCCTGAATCCTGGTTAAACTTCTGCAAAGCATTGTTTGGAATGTGGTTCGAGGCTTCCAGGCCAATGAAACCAGGTCCAGGAGACCTCTTACCACAAGGCACTTTTCCATTAGGTGTCTTTTTTGCCCGGGGCAAACCTCTCTTTTTGGCTGGCTGTTTCAAGACCTTCTTTGTTCTACCTTGAAGATGTGGGATTTCTACCTTCAGTGAAGACTTGGGTTTGGAATTGGTCTTGGTTTTGATCTTGATCTTTTGACTTTTGCTGAAGCTAGGGCTTTCACTGTGTGATTTTTCTAATAGTAAGGGTGGAATCACAGAAGGCTCCTCTTTTACATGGGCACTAGGTGGTCCAATTTCCAGCTCCAAAGGAGTACCATCTTTCTCCCTGGTATCATGCATGTCCTTCAGAAGCATGAGAAAAGTGCTGAACTTGTAGTTGGTGTCTGGTTTAAAAGACACAGGTTTCCTATCACCCTCACCTGATTCCAGGGACTCAAAAGACAACTCTTCCATGTCTTTGAAAGCATCCATGGGAGAGAAGCAGGGCGAGGGAGAGGAAAAGGACATATCAGACAAAGAGTTCATTTTCTTTGCCTTCCCAGATGTCAGAGGAATAAAATCCACAGGTGTCTGGGAGACAGAGAAGCCTTCATCTTCAGTCTTAACCTCTGCATCCTTTAATATACATTTTGAGCTAATGCCATTTGTCAAACCTCTAATCTGATCATTGTCAACTTTTGAGGGTTTGACCTCTGAATAACTGACTTTGTGACTTTGTGTCTCTGGTTTCTCAGATTTTTTGGAGGTAGATTTGCCTTTGTCCTCTGTCATTTGCAAGAAACAGCCAGGCTTTAAGCTGGACAACATATTTTGTTTCCATTCTGCTTCTTCCATAGCTTTAAGTGCTCTAGTCATCAGGCGGCGACTAGCGGGGAGATGCGCAGACTGTTTCCCCTGGGCCTTTGACTTATCAGACACAGCGGAGACTGGAGTCTCTGACTGATCAACAGATTGTTCTTTAACCGTTACACTATACCCTGAAGTCTTTGACTGATCACCACTAATTTCCTTGACTGTTGCACTGGACACTGGAGTTAGTGACTCATCAGAAAGGCAATCTTTGACTATTCCACAGGACACTGGATATTTTAACTGATGACTAGAGTCTTCATTGACGGCCACACTGGGTGCTTGAGTTTTTTTGCCGACACCAGCTGCTGTTTGAGTCTTTTTCTTGCATGGGCCCTTGCTGAAGGGAATGTGGTTAGATATTGACGCAGTAGTATTGAGTCGCCTATCTTTCCCTGGTTTGCTGAACCACAGGCCAGTGTGGACT
The DNA here is from genome assembly GCA_016801105.1 of Esox niger. NCBI lineage: Eukaryota > Metazoa > Chordata > Actinopteri > Esociformes > Esocidae > Esox > Esox niger. The sequence continues at coordinate 22,446 of JACXGJ010004491.1, forward strand.
TCAGGCTGCTTCTTCACCTCTTTTACTGCTAGAACCAATGGCTGAGTCGGAGTAGGTTTGGAGTGACGCTCAAGTGCTTTAGGACACAAAATATTTGGGATGGAGTCAAGGTCTGAATATGGACAGTCTTTCATGTCCTCTTCCGTCTTGTCTGTACTGCCAAATGTCTTTTTAGTGATGATGCAGTTATTTTTTGCTTTCAGTTCTTTACTTGGATTCTTCTTCCTTTTAGGTCTCTTGGAAGTGCCTTTTGTAGGGGAAGGTTTATTTTGTGGCGACAAGGTTGAGAGAATGGAGGAAGGGGGAGTTGGAGGGGCCCTGCACTCTTTTCCTGAAGGGGACCCATCATGTAGGGTTGTATCTATACACTGAGATAAAGAGGTTTTGGGTCGCTCTGAGAGAAAAGATTCTGCATCAGCCACACTGGTTTTCCAAGATGACTTAAACCGCTTCGGTATCTATAAAGGTGAATAAAGCTTATCTGTAATCACAAAAATCAGTAAATGTATATATATATTCAAAAATTAATTGGCAATTGTCCATAAACATAATGTGAAAGCTGTACCACATAATTACAGTATATTTGTAGTCAACATCCTTTTGCCTTCCTCTCTTGTGTAGCATAGGGAGCTGTTGGAACTCAAAGCCTCCATTGAATGTATGTATAGCTTTGCCTGTAACCCAGGCCAGTTCCACAGGCTCCCCAAAGGTCCTGATGTGGTACTGTCGACAAGACCGGTCACTGGGCTCTAAAATATAGCCACACAGTATCAAAGGACCAAGGGCACTAGGTATTATCATTTGTGAATTTCATTTAACTTTGTCACAGTTATAAAATATCAATTTCAGTATAAATTGGACTGTGAAACAAAATACTTGTATGGTAGTGTAAATCAGTTCAACAAGATCAATTTAAAGCAAACAATATCTTACAAAAGTAGTAGCCAGGACCAGATATACCTTTCATTTTGTGGTAGGTTCCCTGTACTGGGTCAATGGTCACCACACAAGGCCACCAGGGTCTTCGGTTGAACTTTGCCCATATAACTTCACCTTCTAAAAACTTCACAGGTGGATGGGGTTTCTTCTTTGGGCTGCCCATCTGTTGACAGACACCAAATAAGTGTCCATACTGAAATAATTTCAACCCATATGATAAGTATACAGTTGTCAAAAGTCTGTCCAAATCCTTATCTTCAATTATATACAAGTTTTCCAATATTTTTCAAGACACTACGGTTGCTAAGTGCACAGGACCACCATTATAATAGACCATCAACCAATCTGGTTGCTATTGGAGTTTACTAGGAGGTTAGGTAACATTTAACCTCATCCCTAGGCATTAATTGCAAGTGCATTAAAGAGCCAACTGGTGGCTGAGATAAGGTAAATCCTTATACCGGTTTTCTAATTTTCATCTGTTGGTACATAGCAAGCTCAAATTATATCGTAAATTAGCTTTAAAAATTCATGAATACAGTATTAAACACCCTAAAAGTTTTTTTAATCTTTTAAACATTGTGCATAGAAACCGTGCGCACACTCTTAGGACTAAATGCCAGTCCGCTCTACATGCGGGTGATTCCTTCAGAAACTAGCAAAATGAAATTTTTTACTTGCTATACACAATGGGTATAGGTCACCACCCCATTTCAAAATGTTCACCTTTTGTTGCTATATCGCCTGAAATGAAAAATCTAGACAAAAATTTGGAAAATTTAATTTAAAACACGAAAATATTTGGATAAGTGAACACTTCCCCCTAAGTGCAAAATTTCTGATATATAACCAACTATGTTTCATATCATACTCCACGGCTAAGTAGTGCAATTCAAAGCAAAAAATCCACTATCAGCGGAAAGGTACTTTCAAAAGATCTACAAGATGAAGTTGTGGAAAGTCAGGAGTTGGAAAGAAAAATATTTCAAAGGCTTTATCCATCCTGGGAGCACAGTGAAGGGACATTACTAAGATGTGGAAGGCATATGGCACCACCCAGACCTTACATAGACGAGCCGTCCCTCCAAACTGGATGACCGGGCAAGGAGAACGATCAGACAGGCAACCAAGACGCCAATGGCAGCTTTGAAGGAGCTTCAGGACAATGGCACAGACCGGACAATGTGACCACAATGTCACGCTTCACAAATCTGGCCTCTATATGAAGGTATGGTGAAAAACCCAATACATCTTTCCACTTTCACTAAAGTACGGGCGGTGGAGGCATCCTGTTGTGAAGGTTTCTCTACAGCGGGGACTGGAACTCTTGTGAGTATAGAAGGGGAAATTGACAGATTCTTGAGGATAACCTGCAGTCCTCTGCCAGAAAGTTGAAAATGGGAAGACAGTTCATGTTCCAACAGCACAAAAAGCATAATGCTAAAGCAACCGTACAGTGGCTGAAGGACAAGAAGGTGAATGTCCTTGAGTTGTCTAGTCAGAGCCCCGACCTAAATCCCATTGAGAATCCGTGGAATGACTTGAAGAGTACAGGTCATAAGCAATCACCATGCAATTTGACTGAGCTTGAACATTCTGATAGGAAGAATGGGAAAATATTGCCCAGTCCAGGTGTGAGAAGTTCAAAGAGACGCATTCAAAGAAACTCATGGCTGTAATTCAAGCAAGTATTAATTCATGAGGACGTTTACTTATTCAAATAGGGTATTCTGTTGTTTACATTTTAATACATATCCTGATATTAAAAAATTGGAAATGGATATTGGGGGTTACTGTGTGTAAAAGAAGCTGGGAAATGTATGATCTTATGTGTTTTCATTTCAGGCTAAAAGCAACAAAAGGTAAACATTTTGAAAGAGGGTGGTGACATTCTATACCCACTGTATATAACTTTGGTATCCTGTAGCATAATTAAAGTAATTGAAATATTTGTAACATTTGACATTACCAATGTCTCCACCAATCCATAACATTTCCTAAAGATGCTAAAGTACAAAGCAAAAATGTGCATCAATTTAAGAATATTAATATATGCTTAATTTAAAAGCCATCAACTATTATTTAAAAGCTAGTATAGAGCTTACTCTGGGACTTTGATATGCCGTAGAATATATTATGTTTAATAATATATTGACTGGACTAAGTTGGTCCAGCGGTTATTGGAGGCTGGCGACAGCACATATTTATGAATCAGCATGGGTTTAAATTGACTCGACTATCTCTGTCTTTCCAATACTGTTCCATACTTAAAAATGAAAAGAAAAAAGTGACTGTTCCACTTGATAAAAAATTTGAAATAATATTAATAATCATACACCAATAAAAATAAATTTTGTTTTTTAATGTTTGTGATTTCAGTACAAAATGTATTGTGGCTAATCAAAAGTTAAAACCTATATATTCAAGTTTTCAACTAACGGCACTCATTTAAAAAAAATGAAATGCATTAAACTGCTAATTAGGTTTGTATTACCTAACTTTGTATAAACTAATCACGGAAAACTCCCTGACTGAAAATGGTACATCTATTGATTGTAATGTACTATAGGACATTCCGGCCTATACTGAGCAAAACAGGAAATAGGAGATTCTGGCCTATACTGAGCAAGACATTATCCTCTCCAGCTATGAAGAACTGACCTTGCATGATCTTTCTGGCTAATTAACAAGGACATTGATTTTATTGAATTACATAGTCTAAATCATTTCTAATCCCAATTTTTTCCCTTCCTGTTTATAAAACCCCGACCAGGTACTTCACCCAATTCATTTATCTAAACAGTTATACCACTCCCCAGCCATCCCATCTCTCCTTGTGACAGTTCACAAAATGAAATATGTTGGCTGTAAGGTACCGTATGATGTGGCTGTGAATAGCCGTGTTAAGTAAGAGGTCAGTAATAGGACTTGCCATTGCAGGCCCAGAGGGGCTATTACCAAGTGAGAGCGGATCACAGTCACTTCCCCATTCCTCGTCGGACCCATCATACGTTGTTAATGGGGGGCCACCAGGGAAGCCTTTGATAGTGGATAACCCCGGCTCTGATATATTCTGTAACTTCAAGTTTAAAAATCCAGGAACAGGTTCATGTGACTTTCCAACTGTTTTCTGTCCGTCTGTCAGAGGTAAAGCTGCGTCCTCAGCCTCCTGTTCGTCGTCATCAAACAAAGTGGACTCAAAGTGCAGGTACCCATTTGCAAAGGGGCTGTTGCTGTCCAGTGAGAACGCTGGACTGGGTGGGTCAGAGAAGCAACCATCACTCTTTTTCTCCACACCAGGATTAGTCTTTTCGTTGTCTCTGCTGCCTGGCTGGGGAGCCATGAGGGCCAAGGAATTCTTAATGTCAGGTTTTCCAACCGCATTCTGGGTGAGTGACTCATCCCTACAGCCTTTGGAGGCAATCTCCGCAACTCCAGGAATGACCAGGTCTGGGTGGCTGACCATGGTTGTCAAGTCCTGAAGCCTTCGCAGTGGGCTGTAGGAGGAAGATATTTTCTTGTGGATAAACCCATAGGTGGATGGAGGTTTGTGGGCAGGGGCGGTGGACAGTTGCATGGCACGTTGTTGTTCTGGTCTAGAATTGGGGTTATGGTGCTTTGAGGAGAAGGAAACAGGGTCATTGGGGCCAGAGGTCAATGTTGGGTCAGAGCAGCAGGCCTGAGCATCTCTGATGGGCAGTTCATAGGGCCGACTCATGCTGGCAAGGCTCCATCCTAAACATAAAAATGGAACAAAAAATATTAAAATGTGATAGCAAGTTTAATTTTTATCGATTTGGAATTATGGATGACATTCATTTTATTTTAATTGTAGTGTATTTGTTTAAAGCTATTAGGTGCAGGGCAAAAAAGGTACAATTAGAAAGCATCATTGAAAAGTTATCAAAAACAATCGTCTTCTAAAATTGGGAAACTATATAAGGTAAAAATGATTGTGCGTCGTTATTTGTGGAAGTGTGAGACGGTTATCTGGCCCCGCCTAAAAAGGTGAAGTATAAAAAAAGATAATGCTGCAACAGTAGGAGTCAGCCAGTCATGTTCAAATTAGATCACCGTAACTGTAATGATGTCCTGCCCAGAGACAACGAAGGGTTAAAGTGGATTTTAAAAATGCTAGTGTACAAATCGCGAATCTCCATAATATAAAATGGACAGCTCTTGACAGCGCCTGTGCATCAACTCTGTGCCATGGCTCACGAGGCACTACAGCGATAGTGCATATTACTGGCACGCGAACATAGTTAGTCTTTCGACACACAAGTTCACATAGCCACACACACATACAGACTTCCACCGACAGATGTCTACTGTAGCCTTCATGCACAATCACGGAATGTTTAAACAAAAACGCGGATGATAATGATATGCCGCAAGAATCTTACCATTTTAAAGTCGGTCACCGCAAAAACAACTGTCAAACCTTTCATTAATATCATTTAATATGATATTTTCCAAATTTGTGAAACCGGATGAGGAGAAGCCAACAGCAGCAATACTAGGCCAGGATCCTGTGGACATACTCTCTCTACTTGCGATAGCTGTTACTCCACCAGCGGCCCCTTCAAAAGATAAATATATGCACGCATTTTACTTACTAAGCGAAACACCCATTCACGTTGCTATATATTTCCCTTTCCTTGTTACCTCACACTCAATGCCTTATTCCAATAAATGATTACTATTTCCAAGCTGTCGACCTGCCCCTTGCAGCCCCTGACTGCCCGTGTCTGTCTGTGAAAGCGGACCAATCGGCACTGCCTCCCAACCCCCAGCTTGAGGTATTGCTTTGGCTTTGACTGCCACCAAAAAATCCTAAAGATAAATGGAATGGAAAAAAGACGGACACATTCTTCGCTACTGGTCCATTATTTCCTTAATTAAGAAATGATCACATACATTTTCAATTACTGTCATTCAAATTAATCACTATGACATGCGTGCCTTTTTCTCAATGGCATCATATCACACCCCATATGGATAACTCGTGCGCTTTAATATTAGGATAAGAATATCTTTATGTAAATTGTACCCGGAAAACGGACGGCTTCCTTTTCTTTTGACGAGTTGCAAAGCATTTTCTCTGCTGCTCACCGGGTCCTTCAAAATGGAGTCTGTTCACAAAGAACAGGCCACAAAGTGTTAAAATATGCTCGATATAAAGTTCACATCAAAGCGCAAAAGGTTGAACGGCAATTACGCAAACGTTTCCAATCCATCAAAACATCCCAAAGCCCCATTTGCAAAGCTACATTCTACACAGACACCATTAAAGATAACGTTTCAATAATATTTACTGTATTAGTGTATCATATGACAGGTTATAGAAGACTCACGTCGGGCAAATGTAACTGGTGTGTGTAGTAGGGGGCAGTGTACCATAATGCGCATTTTCATAAGGAATCCATCATGCCCTTAATATTTTTTTCATCACGTATTGGCTTATTTGTGTGAATTGCAACGGTGGAATATAATGGTACACACCGTGGACGTACACACCACCATTAAGACTGCAGTGTCTGAAAGTGGTACACAGCGTGCGAATCATGACAAGAATCTCCCATCAGATATTTTGTTAATGAAAAACTAGAACCAGACAATGTTACACTTTGTTTTTTTTCGAGGGATGGGGGTTGCGTCTTCTTACTAACCATCTAAAATGCATAGATCTTACGTTTCTGATATACCATTTGAACAGTTCCGCAGTTGGAAAAGGCGATACATGTATTCTCGGTATATGTGACGAATGTGCGATATTTTTGCTCGAGAGGGAAACTGAACAATACGGAAGAACTGCGCTGGCTCGAACTGCTCAGCCTCGCTCGCATGAGCCTGCTGGAAGTAAGGGCCTGCAGTGTGCGGCACTCACAGTCAAAACAGCGCCCCGACAGATCAAACGTGCTCATGCGTCTTCAATAAAATTATCATTTATTTGGTTTTGAGACTGCAATTTCAAGAAAAATGCCATAAGATGAACTACAAACTGCGCTATTTATGTAGGCTGTTATATCCGTCTAAAAGTCGGGATAAAGTAAATATTACATCTTGTTGTGTTGTGTTTATCTCTGCTGCCCCTATGCAGTTCGTAACATCCGCAAGTCACTAAAGGCAGCAGAGTAGTGGTTAAAAGCGCAAATGTGTTGCAAAACGTTACTCAGCGGTAATTTATTCTTTTTATGGACCACTCAGTTTGTATCTTTAATATTACCAGCTTCTCCATCGTTTTTAATCTTCCCACTTACAAAGTGGACCATACGATCTTACCTGTAGGCTACAGTGAGTTTATGTCTTCCAGTGAAAGAATGATTGACAGGCCCATTCTAACGGCTGTCCATCAGCAAATTCACGGACAGTTCAATGTTGTCACTTAAGCTGTCTATGGCATGGCTTTAATGTTATTTTCATAGCTATTCTTTATTTTCATTAGCTATTTTTTAATTTGAACTCATTACATGTGTCGTATAACATTGACATATGTACGGGCTAAGATGTTTTGTGAAAGCACTTTGTGACAACTTCTGATGTAAAAAGGGCTTTATAAAACAATTTTAATTTGATACATTTGAAATTTGATTGGCTATGTAACAACAAGAAGAGCTTGCAGAATAATGAGTTCTGGACTCAAGTAGGGTTTAAACATTATTGGACAGGCAGTTGCTGCTCTAGACACAATGGTTTCCTAGTGAATACCAGTGGAGTACGCAACAACCCAGATAATAAAACGAATCGACTAATAACTGAATTTAGTTTGAAGTGTTTTTTTGGTTCATTTTTCCTCGCAATGCAGCTGTTGTTAGACGCACACAATTTCCATTAATAAATTTGGACAATGCTGACAATACTTTTTCCCGTCTGGGACAGAGGTGAATAATGGTTTGTCATGAAAAATAACTTCATGGGCCTTCAAGAACAACTTAAGGTAAGTGTTATTTCACCCAAATGTGTATCTAGGATGAACTATCCCTTAAAATTGCCTTTTGGTTTTGCCATGATGACTGTGCCTGAGTGACTCAATTGCAAGCTCATATGCACCATCTAGGCAATACCTGACAGAAAGATAACTTTATGGATTCAACACCGTAAAGAAAGATTTCTCAACTGCTTGTTTTCAGTTCCACCTGACTGTCAATTGCACTCACCAAATGTCCCAAGTCTAAATAGGTCAATATTTAGGGTTAGAAAAAAACATGCAGTACTTTGAGTCCCATGGCCTGGAGTTGAGAACCGCTGCCCTAAAGTAGTCCATTTACACTGTACTGTAACAGTCATGTGATAAAGTATGTCATAGATATCATAGATGTAGAAGGTCATGGATGTAGTATATCACAGATGTAGTATGTCATAGATGTATGTCATAGATGTAGTATGTCATAGATGTCTTAGATGTAGTATGTCATAGATGTATGTCATAGATATCATAGATGTAGTATGTCATAGATGCAGTATGTCATTGATGTATGTCATAGATGTAGTATGTCATAGATGTAGTATGTAATAGATGTAGCCCTACTCTTTCTTTAACTCTTTGTTCTCTCAATCCTTGACTAATTTGAGTGACATGATGATGAAGCTGATGTCTCTTCATCGTGAATCAGTTCAAATAAGAAAACCTTATGACCTTTTCACAGAATTTTTGAAAGCAAAGTGGGAGGAAGATTTGGGCTCTAAAATACCAATGTCAAATTGGCAACATAGCTTTGAATACATTAACTGAGTAAACTACACATTGTCTTAGACATTTTGAAATCATATGTTGATTCTAATAATGCAAGGCTGAGCTCCATAGCATCGTCTCTGACACCTCCTGTATATGTGTCATGCTTCCAAGGCATCACGGAGTCACTGTTTTGTCCTTATACCAAGGGTGTTCAACTGTTGCCTTACATGGTCCGGAGCCTGTTGCTTTTCTGTTCTACCTCATCATTAATTGTGCCCACTTGGTGTGCCTGGTCTAAAAAAAGTCTCTGATAAAGGGGTTAGAATGACACATTTGAGTGGAACTGGCCTAAATGTCCAGAGTTGGGCTTTAGGGCCCTGTACACTACTAACCTGCCCAGCTTCTGGTCAGTACTGATTTCCAGGATGTCCCAACAGACCCAAATACATCAAGGTCTGGGAAGACTGACCAGTGCTGCACCAAAATGTATTGCTAATAGCACAATTTAAGCAACATCAGAAAAGGATATCTTGATGTTTTTGGAAAAAGGTTCCCTGAGTGTTTTGGTGGCTGTACTTTGGTTTTTGATGTCTTGAATTCTTCTTGCTGGAGAAAATATAAACACCAAGCCTGTATACATTTGTTATTGTTTTTTTATTTGTCACTGATAATAAGACATCTTTAAAAAATTGTCTGTGATTCATTCAAACACTCCCAAAATATAATGAAGGCATAGAGGCCTCACCGCCAGAAATGCCAATACTTTCAGTAAATGATTGTTGACTGCCGTCTTGTTTCTTTGATAGGCTGTACAACCTATAAAGCTGCATGTAGGTTAGCCTCCATCTATCCTCTTCTAATAGAGAATATGGAATTTAAAGACACAGATCTAATTTGGTTAACCTTTTTGTTACATTTTGTAGACTTTTTAGATAGGAAAGTTGCTGATAGTGAAACCTGCACATACATCTCTATATGAGCATCTATAAAAACATGATCTCAGGGAACTTATTGCTGATATATACAGCTCTGGAAATAATTAAGAGATCACAGCACCCGTTTTACATATATACATACACATTTGTGCTCAAAGTCTGCACATCATTGGAAAATTGGTAATATATGTACCACTTGTAAATAAAACATGAGTGAGCAGGCAAAAACATATTTTATTTCCTATGGGATTCATATTGAACTGTAGGTCATAACAGAATGGCTATCATAAAACAAAACAAAAATTAACTGACCCCTGTTCAAAAGTCTATATAGCCTTGGTTCTTAATAATGTGTATTGCCTCCTTTAGCATCAATGACAGCAGTCTTTTGCAATAGTTGTCTATGAGGACCTATATTTTTGGAGGTGGTATAGCTGCCCATTCGTCTTGGCAAAATGCCTCCAGGTCATGCGAATTCTCTGGTCATCTTGGATGAACCACACATTCTCCCCAGGGTGGCTTGATGATATTAAGTTCAGGAGACTGTAATGGCCACCACAGAACCTTCACCTCTTTCTGCTGTAACTACTGGAGGGTCTTGTGACAATTACCCTAAGAACAGAAGGGTTGAAATTAAGAGACCAATGCAAATTGAACGCTTCTATTCCTCACTCAGAACTTTCATTTTCAACTTTTTTGGAAAGGAAAGAAAAAGGTGCAGTGATCCCTTAACACTTTTTGGAGCTGTATATGAGATCTGTCATAATTGACCCATTGCTACAACCTTCTGCTTAGAATTCAGGTGAGTCATTGGAGCATAATACCATACAGTGTTCCTCAAGCAGGTGGTGAAGCAGGAAGCTATATCAACTGTATTAAACAGTAACATGTTGTTGTGTGTGAAAAACTCATTTAAATTGTAACCTTGCATGCAGTGAATTTTAATTGTTGTCGGCTTGTGTAGTTGATCCAACAGTCAGTAAAAGTCCTGGATGGTTTAATCACAGACTCAGGGCTCTGTTGTTGCTGGAAGCCAGAGAGAGAAAGCAAGAAGGACAGAAAAAGAGGTGGAGGGAGGGTGTCCTGGGAACAGGAACTAGGAGGAACTAGGCTGGCCCTTGTAGCGGCTCCCAGCATTATCTAGCCTATGAGTGAGAAGCTGATTGGTTCTGACAAATTTAAAGGGATAAAATCACCCAGATGTTCTTGCCCTGTAAGCAATCCAAAAACCCATTCCAGGATTAGATGTTATTTTCCCGGCCCTAGGATGCACTGATTCGTATCAAACTGTGATAAGGTTTGCTTACAGGGTTAGGAAACCAATTTGTTTTTTATTTTATTTGGTTAACTATTTAATAATTTCTACCGTTAACTGGGAAAATGCTACACCCAAAGATTAGAACAATGTAGTTAGCATGGAATAGGTAAACTTTCTGTCTGAACATCAAATGGCCTTTAAAATCTAAAGGGTCTTAGAACTAAATTAACATTAAGAATCAGGAGGGCCTTAAGCACTAATAAGCCAAAACATTGTAACCACTCACAGGTGAAGCAAATAATTGTGATCATCTTCTAACAAGGGCTCATGTCAAGGTCTGGGTAGAATTGATGAGAAGCGAACAATCGTAGTTCTCGTAGTCAACGTGTTGGATGCAGGAGAAATGGGCGGGAGTAAAAGCCTGACCAATTTTGACACGGGCCAAATGGTTATGGCCAAATAACTGGGTCAGATCATCTCTGAAATGATGAGGCTTGTGGGGTGATCCCGGCCAGCGGTGGTGAATACCTTTCGTCAGTGGTCCGAGGGGGGACAAACCAAAAACCGGCGAAAGGATGTTGGGAGGCCAAGGCTCATTGATGCGCGAGGACAGTGGAGGCTATCCCTTTTGGTCCGAATCACCAGAAGGTCTATGGCACCAGTCACAGAAAATGAATGTCCAGGAATGATGTGTCACAACACACAATGCATTGCGCCCTGCTGTGTATGGATGGGGCTGTGTAGCTGCAGACCGGTCAGAGTGCCCATGATGACCCCTGTCCAATGTGGAACATGCCTACAATGGAGAAGTGCAAGTAGGTTTCCTGTTCCAAAGAGTCCAGTTGTCTTTTGCATCATGTGGACGGCCACGTACGTGTGCGCCCTTTACCTGGGGAAGTGTTGGCACCAGGATGCACTGTGGGAAGACAATCCATCTATCAATCAAATTTATTTTATAAAGCCCTTTTTACATCAGCAGCTCTCACAAAGTGCTTTCACAAAACACTTGGCCTTAAACCCCAGGGAGCGAATAACAGTAGTGTTGAACTTAAGTGGCTAGGAAAAACTCCCTAAGAAGGCTGGGTATTGCCCTGCACCAGGAAGAACCCAGGGCTCAGTGCACCAGCATCAGTTCTGATGATGAGTCTGAGGATTTCATCCCGGTACCTAACTGCGGTCATTGTACCGTTGGCTAGCACGCAGAGGTCTGTGCAACCCTCCAAGGATATGCCTCCCAGACCATCACTGACCCACCGCCAAAGTGGTCATGCTGTATAATGTTAGAAGCATCATAACGTTCGCATCTCCAGACTCTTCATCACATGTGCTCAGTTTGAACTAACTCTCAACTGTGAAGTAGACGGTACTACAATGACAAACCTGCCAATACTGGTGTTCAACCTGAATGGGCTGCAGGTACTAGCAAAATGTAAATCTAGAGAAGAATTAGTCAGGAAGGATAAAGAGAGAGCAGCTGTCTCTTGCCATCACCTGCAAAGCCATTCAATTTTTGGGGGTTGTCTTGCTTTTGCCTCTCCAGCGCACCTGTTGTCACTTTAATTTGCACCAAAACAGGTGACACTGATTGACAATCACTTATCTATCTTAACTGGACAATCTGAAATCCCTTACGTTTGATTGACTTGGTGATTATTACGTGTTCCATTAATTGTTTTGAGCAGTGTATTTAAACAACCAGTGTAAATTAATTAATCTATAGGGAAGGAAGGGGGAAAAAACTGCCGATTATGGCTTATGTTTAGATTGTTGCATGATTTCCTGATTAGCCAATAGCATTGAATGAAATAGCAGAAGCATCTGGAATTGTAGGCCCCCACTAAAGTGTTTTAATAACAATAAATGCAATATCTAGGCCTATTGGATAAAGAAAACATCAAAATAAAACCAGTGATGTCATGATTCTACCACCAAGAGGCAGCACAACCCATAATAATCTGTTGTGCCTCATACCTTTCCAGTGATCTGAGGGACATAACCTTAAATTAAAAACATTGATTAAATTGAAAAATAATTCAAAGTATTTGAAACGTGATCCATTACACCTGAAAATGATAAACATGGATAATCTTTCTTTTAACCTTTGGGTTATTTTGCTATGAAAACCAGTCAGTCGATAATAAATAGACTCTGGGCTTATCCCACATGCATTGCACTATTACAATTTGGACTCATAATATGTTCACCCGGCACAGCCAGAAGAGGACTGGTCACCCCTCGGAGCCTGGTTCCTCTCTAGGTTCCTTCCTAAATTTCAGCTCCCTAAGGGAGTTTTTCCTAGCTACTGAAGTTCATCACAGTTGTTGTTTGCTCCTTGGGGTTTAAGGCCGGGCGTTTTCTGAAAGCACTTTGTGACAACTGCTGATGTAAAAGGGGCTTTATAAAATAAATTTGATTGATTGATTGATTGATATGTTTAATTGTGCATGACACAGACTGTATAGCCCTGTGTTTTCTGTTTTCTGTTTCTGTTGTTTCCCTAGTCTGTTTAGTGTCTGTTATTTCTATGTGTTTCTGCTACTGGTTCTAGCATTCGAAGATCTACGTGTCGATCTAGTTTTGTATATGTATGCCTTCTTTTGTTTAACCACCGCACCCTCATTCGGCTCACCTGCTTTCTGCATCATCTGTTCCCATCACGTCTTGACTATTTATTTCGGACCTTCTTATTTTCTTTGTGAGGTATTGTTTGTTCTATCACAGCTATGCCAAGCCTTTTTGAAGTACTTCATATATTTGAACCGTAGTGTACTGACCTGTTCCTGCCTGTCGACCTTAGACTCTGATTCCTAGCCTGATTCCTTACCTGCACTGTAGCCTTTGACACTAGTTCTGATATTCAGCCTGTTTTCTGACGAAGCCTCTAGCCTGACCCTGCTGTACTTTTGCCTGACCTTGTTGAATTCCCTGTGTATGACCTTCATCCTGTTCTTTGGCCAACTTACCAGCCTCCTCCTGTGGTAGTTTACAAAATAAATACCTGCTGCTCTCTGTGCTTGAAACCAGCATTCCCTCTCCCATCATCTTCATTACACACATCTCTCATGAATTGGGTATATAATGTGCATACTGTAATCGTTTTAACTAATATATTTCAGATCATTATAGTAGCTGACATTTTTTTTTCGAGGTGTGCTGGTAAAAAATTGGCAAATAAAAATTGAAATCTATTCCTTGCATTTGAAGACTATTGAAATCCTAGATAGGTATTCTGTATGTAACCCCTGTGCTGTGTGTTATGTGTAATGGATTAATAACATTGCAATTAATTAAAAACGAATAATGCAAAGGCATTTGATATGATATTGATTAGAAATGAAAATGGTACGTTTTAATGAAATAGACCCCAATTTTTACATCACTTCACAAATAAACCGAAAGACGGAAACATTTCAAACATGACAATACATGACAATGTTAGCCATGTCTCTGTCAGTCTTTCACAAAGGGGAGTTTCCGGAGGCCCACACTGTCCCCCTCACCCTTCCGGAACCAAGTCTGTGGAAGACTCTTCCTGTTGTTTTAAATTCCACACCACTCCCCCGTTGCTTCCACCGCGACCTTTCACCTCCCTGATCCCAGCTGTCAGCTGTCCTTGTTTGTGACAGCTCTCTCCTTTCCCTTTCTCTCTATCTCACACTTCCGTTCACTTACCATCTCTTTCTTGCTCTCTCTTTCTCTGTTGCACACTTCTCACATTGTCTCCATGTCCCTAATATTTTCCTCTTCTCTCAACACAGAGGACCTTGATTTCCAAAGGTTGTAGCATATCAACTAGGAAAACATGCAGCCTTTCACATCAAGTCTGTTGACAGGACTCAAGTAATGAGCACCCAATCCACGTATTCCAACCTGTGAAAATGGGCACAGTTCCACCCACATTTGAGACCTAAACTGTGACGTATGGAACTTCCCTACTTGCAGCAGTCTGTTCTCTAACATGCTGGTAGGCCAGTCTGGGAGAGCATTTAATTTGCCCATTGATTTTGTAACCCGCCTGCAGATAGTCCATGTTAAAATTATTTTGGCTGTTATTTGTTTTTAACCTCAAATAACCTTCTGAATAAGCTTTTGGGGCTGATTCTTTTAGTGGGTAGGTAGCTTCCTAGATTTTTCTTGCTAGGTTTTCCTTGAAGAACGTTTTCTACAGTTTTAATATGAGAGCTCATCCACTATCCTTTTGTATTTTGAGTATGGTTTGTTTGTTCAGAAGTTATTTCTACTGGATTCCCAGACGCTAATTTTCCTAACAAAAAAATCTAGCAACCCTACAAAAATGTCCATTATTATAATCCTCAAAACTCTAATTTCCTATTGCTGCAGGATTACCATGATTTCTTCGAGCTTGTAGAAATGTTATTTCACCACTAGGGGGAGGTAAGGGCACCTACATACAGCAAATGTGTTAAAAGCACTTTATGGATCTGAGCAGATTTTAATTTAGTAAAATGTTTTATAGCTAATAGTCACATAGTATTGGGCTTTAAATTGTGGTAAATAAACTAAGATGCATGCATTACCCTACTAATGTAATAAAGCATTAAAACAGGAAGATGTTTCATAATTCATTGTTTCACTTTTCTTATAATAATGGACCAATTACTAATGGATAAATTATTTGTGGTTTTGACAAAAGGATCTAGCTTCTTGAGTTTTTACATCAGCAAAACAAAAAGTTAGACAAAGTAATAATGGGCATGGCTGAATAATAGCTGGAGATGTTATTAACGTCTGGTTTAAACATACTCTCTGGCTTTCTTAGCGCTCTCCACTCTCTTTCATACACATGCATTGGGCCTATCGTTAACTTGAGAACAAGGCGCCAAAAAACATATTGTTTGATATGAGTGTCCGGTTGAATCCGCCCTAGCTACTTCCACACCAAATATCTCTGGAGACCATTAAAAAATGTCACTTCAATTATTCCTTTCTCTCCAACCCAAAGATCGGGCCCTTCCACACATATACATACACACTCACACATGAAAATAGAGTGAAAGGAAGAGGAAGTCTTGAGGGGCTTTGAAAAGCGACATTGGGAGAAGCCTCTTGTGCAGGGAGAAAGGGAAGATGTGAATAACAGGCATTGGGAAAGAGCAGCTGACACAAAGTGGACTCGAGTAGCCATTCTCTCTGCCCGGGCTGAGTCTCCTCAAGGGGGGCCGGGGTCTTCAGGAGCTGAGACCTGTGCTTAATGAGAAATTCCTGGGGATTTAGAGGGGAGCAGAGGTCTTCATTTTCTCACTGCAATACCGGGAGGTGTGGGCTCCTATAGAGCAGCTCTCTGCCCTGAAAGAGGGGAACCCCATTCAAAGAGTGGGGGCCTACTGGACTGTTTATATGAGCTGCATCTCATAGTGGTGCAGTTTGGGGTGGCGGGCTGTGGGCGGGGCTCCCAGGAGCTAGCTCTCCGAGTGTCTAATTAAAAGAATGAGCAGGCTGAGATGAGAACGCTTGATACTGCAGCTGCCTGTGTTGTGATGGTGAGTGCCCAGTGCTGTCCCTGGTGGCCCCTGACTGAGAGGCCCCTACAGCTGTGTTCTACCTTTTCTGTGGACCGACTCGGACCCGTCATAAACAAACCCCACTGGGCAGCTGATGGCTGCATAGCTGGGCCTGGAGCTGAAGACAGCTTCCCCCAGGACGCTGCTCCTCAGGACCCCAGAGAGGGGACTAAGGCTGCCCCACATGGTGCACTATGAGTCCAAACAGCCTGTAAGGACCAGTGCACAAAGCATCAGTTAGGGGCTATGCCAGAAAGATTTGCCCCACTCCTGCACCCTGGACAGGGATGCCTTTGAATGAAAAGTAGAAAGGTTTTGATCTGAGATTTTTGGCATAAATAAGCACAAACATTTTTGAAAATAAAACTACTATAAAACCTCAATTAGAATACAACATTCTCTGTCAATATACAGTGCCCTTCAAAATAAGTGGCCTCCTTGGTAAAGATTAGCAAGAATGGCTAGGAGAAATGTTCACACACACAAAAAAATCTCAATACAATTGTTATGAACCAACTCTAATAAAATCTTCATAGAGATAGTTTTTCAAATTCCTGTAGCACATTAGGAACACTTACGTTTTCAGCGACTTCTTGTTTCATGCTTGTTTCTTGACTTCCAGAAAAGAAAATGGACATCTGGCCTGTTGTTCAAGTTTCACGAATTGCAACTTGTCTAAAACAATTTCCATACATGACTTTCTTTTTATCTCCATAAAATGTTTTTACCTCCATATAATTATTTTGAAAATACTAGTGGGCTAGCTGAAAACATTGCTTTCCAGTGCATTTACATTTTTGAACTTGGACCACCAGAAATGTGTTAGGGAGACATTAGCTACTATTTACAGGAAAGAGGGTGCTTCAGATGAGTGAGTAACGTTCAAAACATCAAACTCAACCAAACATGTGGCCAGATTTCTATACAATTTCTATACAATATCTAAAAGCTTACAATTTGTTAAAAGTTTACAATGCGATGGAACGTGTGACGAAAAAATGTGAAAATATATTGACTGATATATTGGTTTATTTGGGGGGTAATTAATAATTTACGGGGGCTAAAGCACCTGCGTATAAGGATACAATCAGAGTATTTTAATTAGAGCTATTTTTACTTTTAGCCATCAAACAAACCACTTGTAGATACACCTGAATTATCTCTAACTCTGACAATAATCATAAACCCTTTGAAATACTATATGTCTCGAATGGATGATAGTGGACATCAATATCTGTGGAAATCATCCACAGAGCTGTCAGATTTCAACAAGCCTATTATCACCCTAAGAAAAAATACTCCAAAACAAATACTCCAAAAGGATAAACATCCTATTTTTTACACTGTACATTTCACCTTTGCCTCCAAAAGATAGATTTGCACTATGAGGAAACTCTTCTAGAAACACACAGTCCAAATACTTTAGCATTTTATTTAGAGAGACTTTTCTTTGCCACCTTTCGCTTGTTTCCAGACAGGTTTAATGTGCGTTTAGGCCTGGACAAAGGCTGGACCATTCATATGCTAAGGCAAGGTATATGGAGTGATCCCGTTTTGTGGCCAGTGACTCAGACTGATTGAGAGGCACTGGGGCGTGACGGTGTCCCCCAACCCCAAAAACCGGAGGCTTCCGTCCAGAGGGGCGCGGGGGGGAGAAAGCCTGCAGCCGTGAAATGGTCCTGGTAAAAGACTGGCGCTGGCCTCTCATTGAGATGTCAATCTGCATCGTAGCACTGTGAGATGAGCTCTGTCATAGCTGGAGATGCACTCCTAGCAGGGAGTCTGGATTGGAGGCTGCTGTATGAAGGGGTGATGACCTAATGCTAACCGAGCCCCTCTCTATTCTTCCCGCTGGCTCTGCTGAAGAGGCCTGTTTGACACTCCCACCACCCCTAAATACAAGGCCTGCGGGGTTACGGACGCACCAGATCCCAGTCTGGGGAACGGAGTAAACCAAGAGGCAGATTGTGTATGCGCTCCCATTCAGAGACACTGTGGTTATTCACACTCAGCAAATTGGAATATATTTGGGAGAAGAAAAAAATATTGAAAAGATTGTATCTATTGTTATTATTATTTTCAAGGTCTAGTATGATAATTGTAATGTTTCATTCAGAAGTGTAATCACTTTCCTGAGAGAATGCAGGAATATTCTAACCATATTTAAGATTTCTGTTTCTGAAATAACATTCAATAAAGTTACAGGTTTCAGGGTTATTCTATGACCATTGCCTGGTTGCTGCAGGTTTAAATCTTCATTGTGGTTGTCAAAACTGATTGACATATAACCTTTGAAAGAACATCTGTCAGACGCCAGACAATTGAACTTGCTGGGCTTGTGACTGGAGGGCAGCAGATTGTGTGTGTGTGTGTGTGTGTGTGTGAGTGTATGTATGGAGAAAAAGAGTAATTGAGAGAGGGGGCATGAGAAAGAAAGAGGGATGTCAAAATCCCACATTTACTAGGACAATAAAGCTTGCTGGTAGAGAATGCGGGCAAGAGAGTGGAGACAGAGATAGTGTAAGAGATTAAGACAAAGTATGAAGATATGATGGAGACAGAATAAATACATGATGGAGACACGAATAAAGAGATAATGGAGATTAAAAATAAGAGAATAAAGACATGATGGACACAATAATCACATGGTGGAGACAGAAGAAAATATGATGCAGATAAAGAAAAGATGGAGAATTAAGACGTCATGGAGACATGAGGAAAACATGATGCAGATAGAATAAAGATAAGACACAAACATTTGTTGTTTGTTAACACCATCACCCCATTTCAGAAATCAAACTAATTTGTCTTTTGACCAATCAGGAGCTCTGGATAAAATTTGATGTGGACAGGGCTTAGCCAGTTAATGAAAGAAATATGACAATTTGACTGCAGGGAGAATACAGTCAGGAATGGAATATAGACACATTCTACAGGGAGAAAGAAAGAGGAGGTTGAATGGGTTTCATGGAAATATACGTGTATTTGTGTAATGCAAAAGTGTGGCTTTTTTATGCAAATGGGACCCTGAATGGGACCCTACACTGACATGAGGTGGTGCAGGAAGGAAAGTCCGGGGGAGAATAACACAGTGAGGGACAAGGGAATAGGAAAACACCTCTACAAATAAATCAATATATGGATCAATGAATATGGAATGTTGTACAGACAACATTTTACAGGCATTTACTCATGACATCTCAGAGTGAAAATCAGAGAAGGATGAAAGAGATAGCACGAGGCGGCACAACGTGAAAGGAATGAGTGGACAGCTAGTGCCCCTGGGCAGTGCAGGGTTAAGGTTAGACACGCATGCGCAGAAACACACAAATACAAATGTTCACACACACAAAAATGCTTAAACACACACACAGACACCTGAGATGAGGTTAAGATGAACATTTCTAAGCTGACCCCTAACCTCTGACCTTGGCCACAGCCGGTGGGAAGACTCTTCCTTCCTGTTCCTGGTTCCCATCAGCAGTCCCATCAGTAGTCCTGATCACTGGAATTACTTCCTCCTCAAAATTATCTCAACACCACTACCTCACTATTACCTCCACACTGCTACCTCACTAATACCTCTGCACTATTTCCTCCTCACTATTATCTCAACACTACTACCTCTTCACTATTACCTCCACACCACTACCACACTATTACCTCCACACCACTACCTCACTATTACCTCCACACTACTACCTCATTATTACCTCCACACTACTACCTCATTATTACCTCCATAATACTACCTCACTATAACCTGCACACTACTACCTCACTACTACCTCCAGACTACGTCCTCCTCTCAATTACATCCACACTGCTACCTCCTTAGTATTACCCCCACACTGCTACCTCCTCACTATTACCTCCACACTACTTACTCTTATCTATTACCTCCACATTACCACCTCCTCACTATTACCTCCATACTACTACCTCCTCACTATTACCTCCATACTACTACCTCCTCACTATTACCTCCACACTACTACCTCACTATTACCTCCACACTACTTACTCTTATCTATTACCTCCACATTACCACCTCCTCACCATTACCTCCATACTACTACCTCCTCACTATTACCTCCATACTACTACCTCCTCACTATTACCTCCACACTACTACCTCACTATTACCTCCACACTACTTCCTCTTCACTATTACCTCCACACTACTTCTTTCTCACTATTACCTCCACAATACTACCTCCTCACTATTATCTACACACTACTACCACCTTACTACTACCTCCACACTACTACTTCCTTACGATTACTTACTCACAATTAGCTCCTCCCTATTACTTCCTCACTATTACTGCCTCAACACTACCACCTCACTATTACCTCCTCCTATTACCACCTCCTTATAATGCTGTCCCTATTACCTCACTACTACATCCTCAGTATTTTCTCCTCACTCCAACCTTCTTACTATTACCTCCTCAAAACACACTGTGCACCTATCACGTCAATCAAAACATCCATCCCATTATATGCATTACCAGTTCAATCAGCCACCTATCCTTTCTCTGACACACCTTATTAACATGCATCTGTCCACAGCTACTTATATAACGCATCCACTCCCCATAGCGATCAACCCTGACCGCCTCTGGCCCGTCCTCTACTCCTTTCACATCACCCCTCCTGCTCAAAAGGCTGACACCGTTGATGAGAGCTGCCCACGTCGCTCACGTGTTTAGGCAAGGCTCAATGTCTCCATCAGTGACCAGGGGACGGTTGACTGAGCCTCGGCTCTCCTCAGCCTTTGTCCCACGTGCGGGTCTTACGGGGGGACACTCACTGGGCGTTTAACTACCCTCTCAGTGTTCTCTTTGTACCGAGCCGCTACACCGTTTCAAAACATTATTGAAGAACCCCCCTCAGGTCTGAGACTTCGACGGGGGGACCAGACTGACGCAGCTGAGGAAGTTGTCTTTCTCTGTTTGTTGTTAAGGAGACATGAGGAGGTTGAGCTGCATAGAAAAAAATAAGAACCTAATTCCATTCAAGGACGAGCGAATGTCAGTGTGGCTGTAATTCGGTTTGTTGAATAAATGAAGCAGCCATTTATGGAGTCAGGAGTCTTTAGTGTTGTTGACCATGCCCATTTTGTCCAGATGGTGGCTGAGGGAGAACAAACATACTTTAAGTGGTGAATGTGTTTTTCATTCAATTTGCCACATTGGTTTTAAAATCCTGGCACAATCACATTTATGGGAGGAAATTTCCAGAATATTTGAGAAAACAAAAATGGCCTCATAAAATTTTATAGCATAGAAATTTGGCGGCACATGTTTTTACAGGCATGCTGAGGCTCTGTGAGAAGCCTTTGTGATATGTCTTTCTGTGTCATTCTCTCTCCCTATCTCTGTTCATATCTTTCTTTGTCATTCTCTCTCCCTATCTATATTCATGTCTTTCTGTCATTCTCTCTCCCTATCTGCTCTCTTTCATAAATACTTACACACACACACACACACACACACACACACACACGTTTGTACAGCTAACCTCTTGGGAGCCAGAAAATATAAATTGCATGCTCCCTTGCCCTAATCTTATCCCTAAATCTAACCCTAACCCTAACCTTAACCCTTAGTTTAATCATAACCTTAACCTCACCCTAATCTAATGCTAACCCTAACCTTAACCTCAATTAAGTAACATTTATGCCTAAACTTTACCTAGGTGTAATGCCTAACCAACAATGCCTGGACCTTAAAGAAACCCCTATTCTAACTCTAAAATTAATTGTAAGTTTGACCCTAAACCTAAACCCTAAGCCAAAAATTTACTTTTGCCGGCAAAAGGTCCCCATGAGTCCAATTTCTTCTGGTTTTACTATACTCATGAGGACATTTGGTCCCCATGAGTATAGTTAGACCTAAAACACACACACACATTCTGAAAGAGAGAAACAAAAAAAAAACTGACGCTGGGAGACATCCCAAAGCAATGCAATGAAAAGCTAAATATCACAATGACAAAAGCTTGTAATGTGACACGTGGACTAATTTTGGCCTGTGCGTTGTGACAGAGAATACAAAACCTTTCCCAGAATACAAAACCTTTCCCAGAAACTTGCGTTTAAAAATGGACAATTTCTATTTGGGTTTAGTTGGTGGCTAGTCTTCTGGGACAGGCTTGTTTAGACTGGAGTCAGTAGTAGTGTGGTGGAGAGCAACCCAAGAGACAGGGCAGGAATGTGGCCCAAAGCCTCTCTGTACCCCTCCCTCCCTCCCTCCCTCCCTCCCTCCCTCCCT
>JACXGJ010004492.1:0-20329 GCA_016801105.1 Esox niger
CTGGGGTCATCATAGTGGTCCGGCATTAGGGGGAGGACCCTGGGATGTCATGTTGTACTGGGGTCATCATAGTGGTCCGGCATTAGGGGGAGGACCCTGGGATGTCATGTTGTACTGGGGTCATCATAGTGGTCCGGCATTAGGGGGAGGACCCTGGGATGTCATGTTGTACTGGGGTCATCATAGTGGTCCGGCATTAGGGGAGGACCCTGGGATGTCATGTTGTACTGCAGAACCCCACATGTACAGCAAACGTATCACGAGTCACACAGACAAAGAAGGACACAATGAAAAGGAAACACTCTCTGCCTCTGTTTCTCTCTCTCCATTCTCTGCCTCTCCCTCTCTCACCACTCTCATTCTGCCTCTCGACTCTCTGCCTCTGCCTCCCCATCTCTCTCTCGGTCTCTCTGACTCTGTCTCTCCCTGTCTCTCTGCATCCAGTCTCTCTCTCTGTCTGCCTCTCACTCTCTCCACTTTCTCTCTCACACACACTGTTTTTATAACTTCCCAAATCTCCCATTTTATCCCTATCTTCCTCAACTATAGTGCTGTCTGTATGTATCACACAATTTTAACACTACCTCCCTCTCATCTTCATCTTTCTTAAGGACTGCCTGTCTGTCTGACTTCCTGACTGCCAGTCTGTCTGGTATTGAGATGGCTGCGGACCTTTGTGTGGGCGTGTGTCTGGACTGGAGTAAATGCCAATGAGATTGACGAGGAGAGTAATGAAATGAGAAAATAGGAGTGTTGCCGTATCGACCAGTGATTTGATTCCACTTGTCTCAAACATTGGAAGATACTGAACTTCTCTCTGATATTCACACACACACACACACACACACACACACACACACACAAATGAGAGGTAGGCACAACAACACCTGACCTTGCATAAACAGTGCAGTCTGTGTGGTAACTTAAGCCTAGGATAGTGGCAGACCTGTCAGCTTCTGTCTTCTAACTGGACAGCTCACGTTCACCATCAGTAATAACGTAAATGGTAAAGTTTCCCTTTAAACAACAGATTGACAGTACATGGTCAACAGGCTTTATTAGGGGCTTATCTTGTAATCTTTATTAGGAGCTAATCTTGTAATCTCGTCATCTCTTCACCAGAAGTGGTTGGTTCCTTCACCCTGGACAAAAGCTGAAACCTCCTAACATGAGATCTTCAGCTCCTGCTGTCCTCCAGCAGGATGTAGTTATGTCATGGTACTGATCAAATATATATATATATATATATCATTTTGGTCTGCCTCTGTTAAAGGGTCTAAATGCCACACACACACAAACTGTTAATAAGGAGAGTGCCCCTTTAAAAAAGAACCGTGGCTGCAACTGATCAGACACACTAAGTCAGTCTGATTGGTTGTGATGGTCATGGCTCAGTTCATTAGAGTTGAAAGCCATGGTCTGTCCACATGAATGACACGGGACAGGACAGAGAGATGGAGACAGAGAGAGGGAGGGAAAAAGACAGTGAAACAACAAAAGAGAGACAGATAGAGAGACAGAGAGAAAAACAGTGAGACATACAGAGAGAAGACACAAAGACTGACTTCATATTTCCCTCAGACCATTTTCAGTTAAAATTTTATGTTTGTTTTCATCATTGTGATTTATTTTACTATTACGTTTCCCCGGGCAATAATAAAGCTCTTTAAATTTAACTGAAATTGATTCAAGAGATCTAGGAAAGGAGGGGTACAGAGACAAACAGACAGACATACACTAAGACAGACAGACAGACATAGAGAGACTGACACAGAGAGAGACAAAGAGAAAGACAGAAAGGGAGGGACAGGGGTGGAGTTAAAGAATGAGAGAGGGAGGGAGTTAGAGGGGAGCAATAAAGAAGCAATTCAGTGACAGAGGAGACAGAGAGGATGGAGAGACAAGAGAGTGGGATGAGAAGGAGAGAGCAAGTAAAGCACTCACATGGAAAATGACATACATGTCTCTCTCTATCCATCTCTCACACCATTTCTCACTTTCTCTCCATCTCCCACCTCATATCTCTCTCACGTTCTCTCCATCTTCCACCCCATATCTAACTCTCTTTTTCTCTCCATAGATAGATAGATGGATAGATTGAATCAAACCTATCTGTTTTGGAAGGTGCGTTCATGAGCAACGGGTAAAGTTCCGACCTCCGAGTGGTTCTTTCAGTCATGACCCAGCCTTCATGACTATAGGTGAGGGTAGGAATGAAAATTGACCGGTATATCGAGAGCTTTGCCTTTCGGATCAGCTCTCTTTTCGTCACAATTGTGCAGTAATGCGAATGCAACACCGCCCCCGCTGCTCCGATTCCCCAGCAAATCTCCAGCTCCATTTTCCACTCACTCGAGAACAAGACCCCAAGACACTTGAACTCCTCCACTTGGGGTAGCGCTTCATTCCCTACTTGGAGAAGGCACTCCATCGGTTTCCTGCTGAGAACCATGGCCTCCGATTTAGAGATACAAATCCTCATGTGAACCGGTCCAGTGAGTGTTGGAGGTCACAGACCGATGATGCCATCCGGACCACATCATCTGCAAAAAGCAGCGATGAGATCCCCAGCCCACCGAACTGCAACCCTTCCCCACCCCGACTACGCCTCTATATCCTGTCTATAAATGTTACAAACAGGATTAATGACAAAGCGTCGCCTGGCGGAGGCCAGCCCCTACCTGGAACGAGTCTGACTTACTACCGAGAACCCGAACACAGCTCTCACTTTGGGAATACAGGGATTGAATAGCCCTAAGAAAGGACTTTCTCACCCCATACTCCCGCAGCACCTCAAACAGTATCTCCCGGGGGATCCGGTCATATGCCTTCTCTAGATCCACAAAACACATGTAGACTGGATGGGCATATTCCCAGGCCCCGTCCAGGATCCTTGCAAGAGTAGAGTTGGTCAGTTGTTCCACGACCATGACGGAAACCGCATTGTTCCTCTTCAATCTGAGGTTTCACGATCTGCTGAACCCTCCTTTCCAGCACCTTAGAGTAGACTTTCCAGGGAAGCTGAGTAGTGTGAAACCCCTATAATTGGCACACACCCTATAATTTGGTCCCCCTTATGGAACAGGGGACCCCCACCCCGGTCTGCAACTCCTTAGGCACTGCCCCCAACTGCCACGCAATGTTGAGGCGTGTCATCCAAGACATCCCCTCCACATCCAAATATTTCCAAATTTCTGGAAGAATCTCATCAATCCCCGGAGCTTTGCCATTGTGGAGTTGTTTTACTTCCTCAGTGACTTCTGCCAAGAAGATTGACGATGCTTCCCCATCAGCCTCCAGCTCTGCCTACTATAGAGGGTGTGTTAGTTGGATTAAGTTTTTCCTCAAAGTGTTCCTTCCAATGCCCCATTACCTCTTCAGTTGAGGTCAACAGTGTCCCATCCTTACTGTACACACCTTGGATGATTCTCCATGTCCCCCTCCTGAGGTGGCGGACGATTTTCCAGAAACACTGCCGACCAAAAAGTCCACCTCCGGAGTCCTCCGGGATTGCATATCCCGGAAGGCCTCCTTCTTCAGTCGGACGGCTTCCCTGACAACCGGTGTCCACCAAGGTGTACGAGGGTTACCACCCCTGAGGCACCTTAGACCATTAGACCACAAATCCCTGCCGCAGCTTCGACAATGGAAGCTTTGACCACTCAGTTTCAATGCCCCCAACCTCCACAGGGATGTCAGAAAAGCTCCGCCGGAGGTGTAAGTTAAAGATCTTTCAGACGGGGGCCTCCTCCAGACGCTACCAGTTCAGCCGCACTACCCGTTTGGGCTTTCCAGGTTTGTCCAGAGTCTTCCCCCACCCCCTGACCCAACTCACCACCAGATGGTGATCAGTTTACAGCTCCGACTCACTCTTTACCAGAGTGTCCAAAACATGCGGCCTCAGATCCAATGACACGATCACAAAATCAATCATCAACCTTCGGCCTAGGGTGCTCTGGTTCCACGTATACTTATGAGCATCCTTATGTTGGAACATGATGTTCGTTGTAGATAATCCATGACTTGCACAGAACTCTAACAACAAACAACCACTCAAGTTCAGATCCGGGAGGCTTTCCTCCCTATCACGCCTCTCCAGGTGTCTCCATCATTGCCCAAATGCACGTTGGAGCCCCATACAGGAGTCCTTTCAGGGTCTCCAAGAAGGCCAAATACTTTGAACTGCTGTTCGGGGCACATGCACAAACAACAGTCAGAGTCCCCCCCCTCCCTACAACCCATAGGCGTAGGGAGGCGACCCTCTCATCCACCGGGGTAAATTCCAACATAGCGGCTCTCAGCCGAAGGCTTATGAGTATCCCAACCCCCCCGCCCAGAGCCTCACACACTAGGCACCTCCAGAGAAGAATAAAGTTCATCCCCTATCCAGGAGTACAGTTCCAGAACCGAGATTGCGCATGGATGTAAGCCCCACCAAATCTAACTGATAGCGCTCCACCTCCCCCACAAGTTTTGGCTCCTCCCCCCACAGAGAGGTGACGTTCCACATCCCCAGAGACCCGGGCCTTCACTGCCACCCATATGGCAGCGCACCAGACACCAGCGGTTCCTCCCATGAGTGGTGGACACATAGGATGGAGAGGGGGGTGCCACGTTGCTTTTTCGTGCTCTGCCCGAGCGAGCTCTGTGGCAAACCCGGCCACCAGGTGCTCGTTGGCGAGCACTCCCTCTGGGCTTAGCTCCAGACGGGGCCCTGGGCTACCTCCGGGAAGGGCGGTACTTCGCTTTTGCATAAGGTTTTTGTTGATACATTTTTGTGACACTAAGGCCAAATGGCCGTGTCCCTATAATAACAAAAGTCCAGGCCAGACAAACACACACACACACACACACACACACACACAAACACAAACACACACACGCGTTTTAAAAGGATAATAGTAAGTATTGTTTTACAGTGTGGTTACATGTGGTAAGTGTGTTTAATCTGGTTTTTTTCACCAGACACAATCGTCCAAGTTCGTCAGTATTAGTGTTTCACTCGAGTGAGGGGTGTATGGAGCCTAATTGAGCTCAAATGTTTTGACAGTATGAAAAGAAAAACGTAGCTGAAATACTTTTTGAAGATAAAAATAAAAGCACGATGAACAAAAAATATTTAATTGTATGAAAAAACTAAATTCACACGTTAAACTTTCATCAATATCTGTGTCTGTGGCAATGGCAACAGTGATATCGATGGAACCTGGGATTAACGGTTTATTATTCTGTTTAAATATACACATTTAGTCTAGCTTTTACAATTCTTCAACTTCTCTCCACAGGTTGCATTGAGAAAGCAGTGCATGGAAAGGCTAAAATCGAGAATTCATTGCCCAGATAGAGCCCCCCTACACGCCAATAGAGGCACTAAACTTGATTTGGAGAAAAGATGGCTTGAATGAAGGTGGGAAGAAATTGTAATTGCAAAAAGCAAAAGGGAAAATATGTTTTTGAACAAAGACAAAGATTGTACGCAAAAATTGATGTCATGATTTTAGCACACACATTTAACACGTTTGAATATTTTTTGATACGTATAAATATATTTTTTTCATATTATAAAATATTACCTTTACAGTTACATTTTTCTTTTCTAACTGTCAATATTCTTTAGCTCAATTTAGTGGGGCACGGTAAAAGACAACCATGAATAAATTGCCTCTAGAAATCGAATCATTTTCACTAGTAATTAGCTACTACATGTTTTCCAAGTATAGAGTCTGGGGAACTATAGATAATATCTATGACAGTGGTGTCGCAATCATTACATTGCCTGATCTTGATTATTTGATTATTCTTCTTCATTTCAGTATGTTTAAACCTAGTTCCGACTGTTTTGTGCCAATGCACTGTTGTGTAATCTCGCAACATTATTATTATTATTATTGCGTAAATAGACAATAGACAATAAACACTCAGTGTTTGTCTATTAACGCCGCATGTGTAAAATATTTGTACAAATATTGTACGTCGACTTTTGTCATTTCCATCCATATTTCATTATTAGATAATGTGCATTCAAATGCATGGAGCGAAATATATGTTATACCACTGAATATTAACGTTTGGAAATAACATGAATTGTCCTAGTACATCATTTTTAACTGAACTTATTAACTGAGCGTTGAAACACATTTTGCTTTGAGGAAGGCTATTTTTATATAACTATGCTATAATATTTGCAGCAGAGTGAAAACATCCAACATCATTGTAATTGCCATTGCATTGCGGTTGCGTTTGTGAAGAGTAATCGTTAACACCGGTTTACTGGTAGTTCCAAGGCAAACACAACCTCACTGCCCTGGGCACATTTTGGATTTAAGCCAAATGAAAAAGGTGAGCCCACAAAAGGAGGCGAACTGCCGGATTCGCAACACAAAGGTGGCGCTCAAAAGTGCAAACACCACAAATCTGAAGAACCATATCTGGATCCATCACATGTATTTTTCAGTGGGGAACCGTCCGGGCCCACTGTGCCCTTAGAGAGGGCCTAAGGATAGATACAAATCGGTATGTACTTAAGAGGGGCTAAGAATATGTCACTAATTCAGAGCCAGTAGAGAGCTTTATCTTATTATCTCACGCTTGAGCCTAGCTAGCTGGCTAGCTTTTTGCAGTGAGCAGAGGCGTCGCTAGGATCACAATACATTCAGGGCTCTGGGCTTTTTTATTGTTGCATGCTGGTCGAATACAGCACAAATTCTTTCTCTCTGACCGCATATATACTGTCCGTGGTGTTGAAACAATGTGAGTAGTTGTGTGGTCGAATTTATTCTGCCACTATTTGAGTGACTGGTTTGGCAAATGTTTCTTTTAAACGACACAACCATCTTTTCTTCTAATGTGGTTCCAGCTATCGATGTTTGCAACCGTTGTGAACGTTTGCTGCTTCTATGAGCCACAGTCGATACGTAGGTGGCTTCGGACCATTTGACTCTGTCATCAAAGAATTGTTTCTCCTACATAGGTCTGCAAAAAATGGGCTCCAGTTCACTATCCATATGTATGACATCAGATCTTTTTACGCTACTGATGGCCTAGCTCCAAAATTCACGGTTCGCCACTCGAATTTCTAGGCCTGTAATACTATTTGGCATACAAAATAAACAATGAAATCTGCAATTAATTGTTCAACAATTAATCGTAAACTAAAATGTCATAATTGTGACAGTCCTAATCTACGATTTTCACAGTTGACTTTCACCCATATCAAAACATCGGAATTGTTTACGGACAATGCATACACAGTAGACCTAACCCTAAACCTCACCTTAACCCTAACCCTCACCTTAACCTCAGGTAGACTCGGAGGACTCTCGGGAATACACCCGTGTCTATTGGTTTTCAAGCACACATGCTGAAGAGCCATCTTAAGGTGGGCAAGCACTGGTGCGTAACAATGATGAAAAGAGCAGGGCCGCAATTAGAGATAAAACCAAGTAGAAGAGCTGAAGTAG
Organism: Esox niger; assembly: GCA_016801105.1. Lineage (NCBI taxonomy): Eukaryota > Metazoa > Chordata > Actinopteri > Esociformes > Esocidae > Esox > Esox niger. Next base: position 7,461 of record JACXGJ010004492.1, read on the forward strand.
AGCTTTCAAGGTCTGGCAAGAGAACAGGAGAATGTTGAAAACATTGAAAGTCTCTGAAAAATAATATAAAAAAAGGCAAAAGCATCCTTTTATTCAAGCAACAAAATTAACACAAACGGATATTTTCATATACCAACACAGCACAACATATCAAACCATTACACAACAAAACATTGCATAACTCACAAACACAACCCAGAGCACAAACAACCATACAAAACAAAACATCACAATAAAACAGAATATAACAGAAAAAAACACAGCATAAAACAACTACACAAAACAAGACAGCAAAAAAAACAACAACACAAAATAACAGAGCAAAATAAACAACACAAAAAAAGTTTAAAAAGCCACTCAGCACAAAACCAAACAACAATCGAAAACAAAACAAAAACATAACACAAAAAAATAACACAGCACAAAACTATGACAGAAAACAACAATAACAAACAACACAGCACAAAACAACACAACCAAAAAATCAAGACTGCACATAAAAACAATGCAACACAGCACAGAACTACAACACAACACATCGCAAAACAACAGAACAACTAAAATAACAAGACAGTACAAAACAACAACACAACATAAAAAACAACACAGCACAAAAACAACACAACTAAAACAACAAGACAGCACAAAGCATCAACACAGCACCTTAATCTCCCTCCATCACCATCTCCCTTCATCTTCTTCCAGGATCTTATCTCTCCATTTTATCGTCCTATCTCCCTCCTTCATCTCCCCATCCATCTCCATCTGATTTCTCTATCGCCATCCATCCCTTATTGTCCATTCACAGACTAACTACATGGGTCATAAAGGTCAAACCACTGACACTATTGTTCATTCACAGACTAACTACCTGGCTCATAAATGTCAAACCACTGACGCTATTGTTCATTCACAGACAAACAACCTGGGTCATAAAGGTCAAACCACTGACGTCATTGTTCATTAACAGACAAACTACCTGGCTCATAAAGGTCAAACCACTGACGTTATTGGTCACAGTCAAACTACCGGGATCATAAAGGTCAAACCACTGACATTACTGTCCATTCACAGACCATCTACCTGATTCATAATAGCCCAGACCTCTTAGCAGAAGATGGACACATACAGAAAGTCTACATTTCACTTCATATTCTTCAGATGTTGCTCTGAAGGAACCAGCCTGTTTGCAGTCCAATGCTCCATATGACACAGGAGAAAAGGTTGTCCTTCAGCCCTTGAGCAAGGCAGTTAAGCCTGGTTGATACCTTAGAGTGGAACATTCAAAAAGCACACGTCCGGTTCACACACACACATAATACACTCTATAGTTACTCTGTATAACAACCTGCTTGCTTGTGTGAAATTAGACAAACATTAACACCAAGTGAATACATCCACATTGTCCAGAGTGAATACATTTGAAACGTTTCATCCTGGTCCCTGGTGAGAATCAAACCGGAAACCCTAGCATACACAAAAACCGGTGCATGCACCTCCAAGGGACCTCCATAATATAACTATGACTATACATGACTGATAACATGGCTCCTCGCCCCCCCTTTCTCTTCTCTGCTTTCTTTATCCCTTCTCCCACTCTCTCTCCCAGTCCCCCTCTCTCTTTCCCTCTATTTGTTTCAGTATTGAGGATTAGGTTTGAGTCAGGTCTAAAGCCCTTATAATCTACCAGTGATCATTAACTCTCCTTTCCAGCTATCACTCTCGCTCTTCCTTTTCCCCCTGTTCACCTTTTAGACATACATATTCATGAGCACACATACACAGCTCTAACCCCTCTCTCAGGTTCACGTGCAGGTTAAGGCAGCCTGGTGGTTAATGCCCTGAGCTCTTTTCACCCGGACAGCTTCCTCTAAACCACGGGGGGAGCGAGAGAGAGGCGGAGTGTGCGCTTTGGTGCATAGGATAACTTTCACTCAGTTTTCCAGCCCAATTTATACCCAAGTATTAATGTTAATTGCATGGCTGTGCTATTAGCTGATCAACGGTTGATAGGTTAATTGAGAGATAATGACATCGACGTCTAAGATATCGCACATATGTTTAGGACACAACTCCAGTCCAATACCAATACGAATATTATACACACTCGCGCTGTACACACATTTGAATGTTATTGTTATTCTGTCTGAATCTGATTAACGTCTGTTTTCATTTTAACACAGACATGTAGGCTAAAACACATGGTTGCAAAAATATAATGTAATTATAATAAAACGCAAGTATGTGTGTAATAATATTGGCTCAGAAAATCCTTAAACCGTCTACTATAATAACATGTAATAGCCTAATAGCGAACAACCAAAATGTTAGTTATCACAACAAAAGGTAGCGAGGGTAGTCTTTTTGTAGTGTGTCACCACGCTTTTCTTTCCACCTGCCCAGAAAGCATGTGGTCTCTCGATACCAAATAACAACCACTAAGTGTCATTCTCAAAATAATACATAATGCAATTTTTAAACAACTAGGACACTCGAGAATGACTTTTTGTCAAAAGGCTCTTACCGTTGATGCTTTAGGAGATTCGTCCTGGGCAGGTGTCGCTGTCGTATGGATGGTAGCCTGGTGGAGCCGTCTCGCCTACTCCGAGCAGAGATGGAGGGGAATGCGATGCCAAGTAGAGAACAGAAGAAAAGAGGAGTCCGACCGACGCTGCGGACAGAAAGAGCGAGAGAAGCCCGAGTGCGGGAGACGCCGCGGTTCTGAAAGTATAGTTGCGTCCTCTGCTGGGAGTCTGTGTGGCTACACAAGCTAACACAAAAGCCAAACCTCATATTTCCAGGACTGGTTTATTAGAGGTAGATTCTGGACTGAAAATGTTCTCGAAGGGTAGCAGCCAAGCTCACAAGTCAAATATGTTTTCTAACGTTGGCATTATTCCCTGCTTCTCAACAGGAAGTGTCGTGAATAAAACAAACTTCTAAGTGCTGGCTTATCTGAATCAGGACGCTGGTAAACTTGACACTATACCAAATGATTATTCTAAACAATATATTATTTATTTATTTGTTAACCGCATGCGGCCGCAATAATCATCTGCTTAACGCGCATCCCCGACGTGCGTAACGACCCACTATTCTGCTCTTGTTCTGTGGCTTTCACGCAGGTAGGCTACTAAGTTTGCGGTTTTTGACTCGCAACACCCTTCATAAAGACTCAAGAGCCATGGTTTGTTTCAACGTAGGGCCTACCCAGCAGTACCAATGCAACAATGTGATGACAAGATCACTGTATTGGCGTGTTGATTTTCCTCAGGACTGTGTGGCTATACCACCCATTAACAAAATATTTCCCCACCAATAAAATAATTTAAGAACATTTTAATAACTGCTGAAATCTAATGTAATGGAAATATTTATCTTGCATGATGTTGAATATGTCTTTAAAAGGCGATTCTACAAAACACACACGTATTTAGATTGGTCTGATTAGGGTGTTATAAATGCAGTATTCTATTCATGGTCATACCTTCGTGAACATTTGAATGATTTTACAGTTGCTTTTATCCAGAGAGCATAAATATTAAGGTGCTAGTTGGAAAAGCCACACAGATGAGTAGTAGTAAGTACCCTTTCCTCAACTAAGTACTTTTGAGCAAAATCTTTTATTTACATGTTGCATTATATATCTTCCTTCATGATGCAGATTTGATTATTTAGTTTCACAAATACTGATTTAAGATTTTACAATGAAGTTTCATACATATGCTGAGAATTTAACATTTTCATGCTTGGATTGGACTTTGAAGATGGACAGGTACTAGCGAAGTTGGAAAAAAGACTATTCTACACTGCAAATATTAGTCAGTTGAGCCAACTCAAATCTCTTGTCACAAATCAGCATAAACACCATTTTTTTAAATAGAAATGTTCATCCTTCAGAAATGCATTAAAAGCATTATGAAACACTAAACAAAGACAAAAATGAATATCCAACAAGATACTAACAGCCGAGTCTCATGGCACAAAGGGGGTTTGATACAATTGTGGGAGACTACATGTACACCAATGAGTCAAAACATTTTGACCACCTGCCTAATATGCTGTTGGTCCTCCGTGTACTCCCATAACAGTGCCGACCCATCCCGGCGTGCACTCTACGATACCCCTGAAGATGTCCTGTAGTATCTGGCACCAAGACATTTGCAGTAGATCTTTCCAAGTCATGTAAGTTGCGAGGTGAAGCCACCGTGGAACAGATGTGGTCCAGCACGTCCCACAGATGCTCAATCTGATGGAGATCTGGAGGATTTGGAGGCCAGGGTAACACCTAGAACCAGAGCGTCACACTCCCTCCACTGGCTTGTCGTGTTCCCACAGTGCATCCTGGTGCCATCACCTCCCCAGGAAATCGGTACATACGTAAATGGCCATCCACGCGATGTAAAAGAAAACGGGACTCGTAAGATCAGTCGACCTTTTTTCACTGCTCCACAGTCCGGTTCCGACACTCGCTTGCCTACTGTAGGCCCTTCTGAAGGTGGACAGGGATCATCAGGGCCACTCTGACTGGTTGGCAGCTATGCAGCCCCATACGCAGCAGGGTGTGATGCACTGTGCATTCTGACAATTTCCTCCCTTATCTATCATTTACATATTCTGTGACTTGTGCCACAGTAGACCCTGTGTCAATTCAGACCGGACAGGACAGCCTTTGTTGTCTTCACACACTGATGAGCCTTGGGAGTCCAACATCCTGTCGATGGTTTGTGGTTTGCCCCTTCTCCGACCACTGTTGGTAGGTACTCACCACTGCTGACCGGGAACACCCGAACCGCGAGCTCCCGAACCGGGAGCTCCCGAACCGGGAGCGCCCGAACCGCGAGCTCCCGAACCGGGAGCGCCCGAACCGGGAGCGCCCGAACCGCGAGCTCCCGAACCGGGAGCGCCCGAACCGGGAGCGCCCGAACCGGGAGCACCCGGTCAGCAGTGGCCTTGCTCTTTCAGAGATACTCTGACCCCGTCAAAATATCATGTAAGAATAACTAATTTAATAAATGTTAGATACATTTAAATATCAAATAATTACTAATAAATTATATAAACTCTTCATATTAGCAGAATAAAAATACATAGTTACATTTAAACAATAACCTGATATTTTTTAACAACTAAAAAAAATTCAGTTATATGTCAATAATGTTCCACATAAGTCAGAGCCAGTTAAGTATTATTGACATATAAGTTTGCGTTCTACTGACTTTAGTGGATGTTTGTTCAGTCCATATTCAAATAACTGAATGAGTTCGGCGTTTATGTTTTACAGTCTACCGTGCACAGGGATACTGCAGAATCGTGACACCAAAGCCGAATTCCTAAATAGAGGGGCTCAGTGAATTTGGTGTGGAATGTATGCAGGTGGGTCAATATGTCAGAAGAGACACTGTAGAAGGACAGAGTGCCGGCCGGCCAGTCCAGATACACTCCTACTCTATTGGTGCTGGAAGGGGGAATTGGAATGGTGGTGGGAGTCTTATCATGCCTGGTAGTGAAGTAGTTTTTATAACAGCTGAGAGCCCAGGACTTGTCATTGTATCCTAGGCCACTCTCATCGCCCCGTCCATGTCGGTCAAGTCCATGGTAAGTCAATCCTATATGAGCCTCCAGGCCTCTCCACTCCATCTCCCAGTAAGAGCGCCCAGTCAGATTCTCTCTGCTCAGCACTTGTTTCCAGAAAAGAAACCTCTCTGGGTGATACGGATAAGACTGCTCATCTTCTAACCGTGTGACTTTCCTATTCTCCTCCGACAGAGTCATATCATTATGAGCTGTGTTGGGATCCAGGGTCAACTCACAGGCATCTGGTAAGAGACAAATACATATTACGCTTTTTACATCAAATTTGTCCTCAGATCCAGCTAGGTACTATATAATAAGAACTGGATGACCTAACTTTACATGGACATGGAGTTTACTTTAGCAACGTATCCACTTTGTTAATTTTGGCTCAAACATGATACAAAGTTAGTCAAACAAGATACTAAGTTCGTTAAACGTGATACAAAGTAATGTAAATTAGATAAATAGAATCTCAGCAAATAAAGGAAAAATTATAAAATACTGTATACTCTGTTCATGACAAGCAAGACTTACATTTCTTTAGTGCAGATTTTAAATAACATTCTTCATTATGGTCCACACTGTAAAGAAATAAAACAGTATATTTTACGGTTTGACGATTAAAATAATGAATAAAACATATTTCAATATCATACTTTCTTTCAATTACTTCAAATCTTTCAATAATTCTTCCAAAACTGTATATTGATTCACTTCAGTTTTATGAATGGCATCAAATTCTATACTGTATGTACCAGAGTCTCTTCAGCCTGCAGTGCGGATCCACTTGTAAAGCAGAGAGTAGTTTCACTCCGTAGTCGCCTGGGTGATTGTAGCTCAAGTCGAGCTCTTTCAGATGGGAGGGATTTGACCGCAGGGAGGAACACAGTGAAGCGCAGCCTTCCTCAGTGACCACACAGAATGACAACCTGCAAAAGAAGTCTCACTCAGAGGGACGGTCGGATCCGTAGCATCACGCGCATCATTCAGATGTGCATTGCCATTAGAAACCGAGCGATTGCACGAACAACACATGTATTAACCTCAGTTTCTGTAGTTTACAGTTCGGACTCTCCAGTCCAGCGGAGAGCAACTTTACTCCCGAATCCTTCAGGTTGTTGTCGGCCAGGTCAAGCACTCTCAGCTGGGACGAGTTCGAGCTGAGAATTGAGGCTAATGGTTCACAGCATCGCTCGGTCAGGTTGCACCCATTCAACCTGGAAAATGGGAATCCAAAATTATAGTCTCACGGTATACACACTTTGAGGTTTCAGTCAAGTCACACCAGGAAGTCCTGGTGTGGATTTCCGCTATGTGATAGCAGTAAGAACAAACACACTTTCTACCTATGTGATGATCTTTCTGGCTTCTTTCTTGCCATTAAAAAAATACATAATGAATTATCACACTGCTTTATGTCTTTTTATTGCTGTTTTTCTTACATAATAACAATTTTTATTTTTCTGTATTATAAATTGGTGCTTCATTTACTCAAAGGTTCTTAAGTTAGAAATGAGTGACTGGTAGACTCAAAGGAGAGGAGCATGCATTTGCTCAAAGTACAGATTTAAACAAGGTTCAAATTGTCCATACCCAAAACCCTAACATTACTCTGACCCTAACCATAATATTTTTTCCTAAACCTAACGTTAACTCTAACTGTTTTCGAATAAAACCAAAATAGAATAATTTCAGATGTTGGAACATGAGCTCCTCCCTCTCTTCAGCATCAACCAATTACATTCAATGTTGACTTCAGGGCATAAAATTCAACTCATCTGGCCCCTGGTTCCAGGCGTGGGAGAACATGCTGAGGTGTGTTTTTAATGAGATCATCTTCTCGCTTCCTTTATTTTAGTGTAATATCGTTTTTAGTCAAAGGTCCATGCACATAATCTGTCATAAATATCCCACTACTTTTCTTGCAATGTTGACATGTTGCTTTGTGAGGTCCAAGAAACAGGCCGCATGTGACGCAGGCATATATTAATATCCAAATTGCTAGGTTTTTTTTAGCTATCTTAAATAAAATGTGTACTTACAGAGCAGTACTGGAAGCTTTGATCACTGGCAGCAGCCTCAGAAGACCTTCTTCTGTTTTGGAGTATTTCTTTAGGTCAAACACCTCCAACTCCTCTTCTGATGTCAACAACAAAAAGACCAGAGCTGACCACTGTGCAGGTGAGAGTTCTTTTTCAGACAGGTTTCCTGAACTCAGGTAGCTTTGGATCTCCTCGACTAGGGAATTGTCATTCAGCTCATTCAGACAGTGGAACAGATTAATACACCTCTCTGGAGAGAGATTCTCCCTGATCTTCTCCTTAATGTACCTGACTGTTTCCTCCATTGTCTCAGAGTTGCTTTCTGGCTTTCCCAATAGGCCTAGTAAGAGAGTGTCATTGGACTCCAGTGAGAGACCCAGAAGGAAGCGGAGGAAGAGGTCCAAGTGTCCATTCTCACTCTGTAAGGTCTTGTCCACAGCACTCTTGTAGAAGACAGTTAATGGTGTTTCTTCGGATAATTGGAGTTTTCTGATTGTGGTTTCTGGTTTGCCCATTAGATTGTGATTGTCATTCCTAAATGTGACGAATACATACACAGCAGCCAAAAACTCCTGGATGCTCAGATGAACAAAGCAGTACACGTTCTCCTGGTAAAGCCCACACTCTTCTCTGAAGATCTGTGTGCAGACTCCTGAGTACACTGAAGCTTCTTTGACATCCATGCCACACTCCCTCAAGTCTCCCTCATAGAATATTAGATTGCCATTCACCAGTTGTTGAAAGGCTAGTTTCCCCAGTTTTACAATCATGCCGGCATACATTCTTACCTCTGACTCAGTCTGCGCGGTCTCTTGTCCCCTTGAATATTTCTGTGTTTTGCGCAGTAAGTTGCACTTCAGGAAGTATTTATACATTTGAGTTAGAGTCTTGGGCATCTCCCCTATTTCTGCTGTACCCAATAGTCTCTCTAGAACTGTGGCTGAAATCCAACAGAAGACTGGAATGTGGCACATGATGTAGAGGCTCCTTGACAACTTTATGTGTGAGATGATTTTATAGGCAAGGATCTCATCACTGATTCTTTTTCTGAAATACTCCTCTTTCTGTGGGTCATTAAACCCCCGCACCTCTGTCACCTGGTCAACACACTCGGGAGGGATTTGATTGGCTGCTGCAGGTCTGGAGGTTATCCAGATGAGAGCAGAGGGAAGCAGGTTCCCCTTGATGAGATTTGTAAGCAGCACATCTACTGAGGTTGACTTTGTGACATCACAACAGCTCTCACTGTTCTTGAAGTCTAGAGGAAGTCTGCACTCATCAAGACCATCAAAAGCAAACAGAACATTGTACATGTCAAAGCTGGAAATTCCTGATTCTTTAATTTCCATGAAAAAGTGATGAAGAAGTTCAATTAAGCTGTAATTCTTTCCTCTCATCAGATTCAGCTCCCGAAACGGTAGAGGAAAGATTAATTGAATGTTCTGATTAGCTCTTCCTTCAGCCCAGTCCAGGATAAACTTCTGCACAGAGATTGTTTTTCCGATTCCAGCAACTCCCTTTGTCAGTACAGTTCTGATGTGTTTGTCTTGGCCAGGTAAGGGTTGAAAGATGTCATTGCATTTGATTGCTATTTCTTGGGTTGCTGGTCTCTTGGATACTGTCTCAATCTGTCTCACCTCATGTTCATTATTGACCTCTCCAAATCCACCATCAGTGATGTAGAGCTCTGTGTAGATCTTGTTGAGAAGAGTTGGGTTACCTTGGTTTGCTATCCCCTCAAAGACTTGTTCACACTTCCTCTTTAGATTGTATTTAAGTTTATCTTCACACACAGCAAGCTCACCTAGAATATCTGACAATTCAAAAACACATGTTACTGCAGAAAATGTCATGGTTCAAGTGGGAATTTGTGATACTCTATTCCCTTCACTGTTAAAAACACAATGAGAGAAAAAATAAAATGGAACATTAAAAAGGATACTTTAGGAAACTTTGTATTCAGGAACATACAAATGGTATCCAGACGTTATTTAATCATTGAGGAAGTGAAAAAAAGCCCTATTGCTAAAATCCTGAAGAATCTCTTTGAGAAATGCTAAGAAGCACTTACAGTTCTCTAGTGTGTCCGCTAGAGCCTTCTGGTTCATGCTCCTTAAAACGTACAGGGTGATCCTTAAAGCCCCCTCTCTGACACTGCTTTCCTGTTCCTCGGCTTTAGCTTCCACCTTGTTATCATCCTTCCTCTGAGTCTTAAAGCATTCTGGGAGATCTGGACACAGAAACTTCTTGAAGTTCTTCAGCTCCCGTCTTACCATAGAGATAACTTTATCTTCAACCAACTGAAATGGATCAAAGGATGTGAAAAACACTCACATAATAGTTGCAAAAAAGTCAAGTAAAGAAGATAAAATAAGTGTACCTCAAATATAGAATGTAAGTCTGTGTGATTCCCCAGAATAAGTGGCCCACTGGAAATCCCTGATTCTGATTGCTCCTGTTGGTCTCTGTGGACAAAAAAGGACATGTCACTATTTTGTATACATCATATAAATCAAGATAACGGGGATGTGTTGCATCAACGTGCCTTTGCCAGCTGTACAAATATCATTATCTCTTGAACCATTCATGACACATCTAACTAAGAGACTTTACAACTGCACTATTCAGCTTGTTCTTCTTTTTTCGTTACAGTTAGTCTATATCTAATAGCAACAGAAGATTAAAATTGTTTCTTTTGAAATGAAAAGTGTGCACTTTTCTGTTTAGTACAACAACTGTTTTTGTATAGGAAATGCATTGTACAAAATACCAAAAAGACAAAAAGTTACACCAAGCATTCACAAAACAAACCTGTGTTCTGTTGAGACGGCTCCTCTCTGGAACTCTATTGGATGTCCCATAGACTGGTGACTCTTCATTGACAGACAGCTGGGCAAAGAAGAGCCTGGTCCCTCCTGATGAACCCTATTGAAACCAGAACTACATTCATTTATATCATTCAGCTAATGCTTTTATCCAGACTGAGTGCATTCGTTTTCATATTAGTCCGCTGTGGTAAGTGAACCTAAAAACCTGACATTGCAAGTGCCATTTTCTACAAATTAACCTACATCAGATCCTATGTCCAGAAGTAGGTTATTATTTTATTAAATATACAATACAGGAAGAAGAGTGTTAAGGAATCCATAAAAGTCAAACCTGTCATCAGTAGAAACGTCTTTACACTGGAACTCTATTGGATGTCCCATAGACTGGTAACTCTTCATTGATAGACAGCTGGGTACAGGGGAGTCTGGTCTCTCCTGATGAACCCTGTTAAAACCAGAGCTACATTCATTTATATCAGACATTCTACTAATGTTTTTATACAGTTGGAGTGCATTCATTGTAATATTAGCCCCCTAAAGAAATTGAACCTACAACCCTGACATTGCAAGTGCCATTATCTACAAATTAACCTACATCATATCCTATGTCCAGAAGTAGGTCATTATTTGACTAATAATACAATACAGGAAGAAGAGTGTTAAGGAATCCATAAAAGTCAAACCTGTCATCAGTAGAAACATCTTGGAATTCATCCAATCTGGAACTCTGGAACTCTATTGGATGTCCCATAGACTGGTGACTCTTCATTGATAGGCAGATGGGTACAGAGGCTTCTGGTCTCTCCTGCTGGATTGGTCTTCAATATAACAGTTACATTTCTTTTTACAAGCGGGCTTTGCTCATTTTCTTCTCGCCCAGTCGAATAAGTAAAAACGTCAAACTAACTGGCCATTTCCATCCTTATTTTGCATCATGGAGCTATAAGATGCACCAGATAACACAATCTGTTTCACTCACCTTTCTGTTGCATTGGTACAGTCAGGTTTTCCAGAGGGACCTACACCCTTTTCTCCGTTACCCGAGAAACTCATTTTAGATGCAGTACCTTCACTCTCTCTCTCTAAAATGTTATATTCCTTGCAGAGGCCAAGGACATTTGTTCTCTCCAAACTGAGAAAATCTATTTAGAAGCAGTGGTCCCTTCCTAAGAGAATGGGAAGATAAGAATGGGTTCAGACTTGAAAGAAAATATTTAAGGCTTTATTTTTTTTATATGAACATATATTATATAGCTTTAAGCAAATGCCTGTGCTTGAAGTAAATTCTGCCTGGACACATAGACACATGTGAAATGTTGCCATTGATAGAACGGTGTTCTGATTGGGTGTGTTAAGGTGACAATTCACAAAGGCCTTCAGAACCCTATGGGAATAAACACAAAAGGAAACAAAAACGTTTTTGAGATAATCTTTTTTCCTAAAAAAAAATCTCAGTTCACTATTTCTACTCAGGATAAAATAATGCACCATTCTGTAGTATTACTGGTCCCGTTCAAATTAGTCCAGTAAATTATCTTTGGTATGTATAATGGCCTGTAGTTACTGAAAGCTGTTAGTTCAACTACCCATATTGTATAATGTTGTAGCTACCAAAAACATACTGTAAGGAGACAGAAAAACTGGTTTGCAGTGGAGCTATGTACCAACATATAAATCTGGTTGCTGGACTTATCTGATGGTGTGATGACTCTAGTGTAGGCAGCTTGGAATGCTGTATGTCAGTAGAGACTCTAGACTTTGGCCTAGACATTCTCTTAATATTGCCCATACAGGGTCCTTGTTTTTCATTACTTTGTTAAGGGCTACAACAAACTTGATGCAAATCCTTCATGATTTTCCCTAGTCACTGACCAATTTTTAGTGTCCTCTTAGCATGTCTTTAGTGTTGTCAAATCAATACACATTGGTTATTTTAAAATGATAAAATTACAACTTTTGTCATTTATGAGTGTGAATGCATTGCATGTATTGGATGAATACATATTTTTTTATATTTTAATATGTGGATGTACAATATTGGTAATTGAAAGTAGCAGCTAACAGCTAGCATGTTTAACAGACCCTATTCTTCTTCTACTGCCTGCTTTAGTGCACCGCAAAGAGCAGTTTGAAGAATCACAGCATAGAAAATCTTTAATCCTTTTGAATGAACCATTGGGATGAATACCATAATTGATTTACATCTGTACTTCTGTGACAGAGCAAACAGGATGCTTGTGTTTGGTTGGTTGCTTCAGCTCGACCAGTGAGTATAAAGGGATTTGCGCCACATAAACTGAGATGGTGGTTGCTTGTCTTGGAATGAAGTCATGTCATGCTGAACCCTGTAAGGTGTCTCTGGTCCATGTCTGTATAACTGATGGTCCCCGAACCCTATAGCTAGTTTACACTTAATATTTTC
>JACXGJ010004492.1:20429-45178 GCA_016801105.1 Esox niger
TGCCACTCAAGGAACTTGTTGCCACTCAAGGAACTTGTTGCCACTCAAGGAACTTGTTGCCACTCAAGGAACTTGTTGCCACTCAAGGAACTTGTTGCCACTCAAGGAACTTGTTGCCACTCAAGGAACTTGTTGCCACTCAAGGAACTTGTTGCCACTCAAGGAACTTGTTGCCACTCAAGGAACTTGTTGCCACTCAAGGAACTACAAACATGTACCTCTTGTCTAGCTCGGTACCCGATTGCATTGCAGCTATCCCTGCATTTTAGTTGCACATTCCACCTTGCACCTTCAATTTGCCTGCACAGCGCATTTAAAATTGCCATTGTACTTGCTTTTCTTTTTCTCAGAAGTTACATTCACATGTCTACCACAAGAACGTCGTTGCTGTCCCTGCATTTCAGTTGCAACGACTCACTTTCACATTCATCTTGCTTGATTGCACAGTCAGAATTGCCATTTCTACTTGCATTTGCCTCACTCATTTCCCACGTGCACTTACATGAACTTAATACTTGTAAATGTGTCCATTTTCCTCCCCCTTTGCCCTCATTGCTCATTAGGAATTGCTACTTTGCACTGTATTTGCCTTCATTGTACACCTGTACTTTCCACTTTAAACAGAAACTTTACTTAAGAGAGCTGCTTGCTGTTAAGAGACCACAGCACCTTTTCATTTCCTTTCCAAAAAAGTTTAAAAGGAAAACTGAGTGAGGAACAGCAGCGTTCTATTTTCTACGGTCTCTTAATTTTAACCATTCAGTTCCTCATTCACATTCCGACTTTTTTGGAAAGGAAAATGTGGTCAGTGGTCAATACATTTTTTCCAGAGATGTATTTTACCCAGTCTATATGCAAAAACGGTGAGCGTGCTGGTAGTCATTAGTATATAGTTTCAACATGAAAAGTTATTATTTCAAAACATACCTCGTTCAAATGTGTCTCTATCGTCTGGAGAGGATGTGAAGTTTCACTTTCCAAACAACGCGTTTCCAAGGACGTCCTACAAGACCCACATTATATGAGGGGTGGAGTCTGCCAAATACACCGGAGGTGCTAGCTACTGATATGACCAAGCTAGTGAACGCGGACCTAACTTCTGTTTCTCTATGCAATTTGACATAGGTTTGAAGATGTAATGTAGACTGCGTAGTGGCGACGTTTAGACTTGAAGACTCACCGCGGTGTTGCGACGGCGTTATAGACGTTATCAAGTTTTTGTAATGTCTGAACGTCGCCCTTGAGAGAAACAGAAAAATATCTATCATTGGTTTAACAACATATGTAAAATACTAGTGTAGTCTAGTGTAGTTAGTGAAAAGAATTGTCACACAAATAGTTTATAACAACATGATATTACAACATAAGGAATTCTAATTAATATTTTTTTGTCTGAATAGCTAGTTATATAAAATGACAACACAAGCCTAGGCCAAAATATCCTTGAGCTGAAACATACACTCTCTATTAATGAAAACACTAAAGAGAAAATGCTACAGATGAAATACAATGAAATGTACAGTAATCACCGCATATTACAGCTAAATCCAAAATCTAAATGTATAGCAGTAATCAGTCGGGGTGTAGTTCACTTGTTTAGCCACATGGTGGTATCATCCAAGCTTAGTACGGAGCAAGTTGGAAGACAATTATAAAACATATTCACAAACTTAACATAAAATAAACATAAAAAATATCAAATAAAAAATAATACACCACAAATTATGTGGCATTACTGTGGATTAAAATACACTGTTGTTAATATCTAACTTGCATTGCTTTTTATTAAATATATATTTTTACTCATGGTTTTTCAGAATATATGCTGCTAAAGGTGCATTTGTATATAACTATGTACACTAGGGTGATGACTTTTTACAAACTCATTTCCCTGTATCATATTTGGATGAGCTTTCATTAAAGATTAGATAAAATCTTAGTTTCAAGGTGATTTGATTAAAAAAAAACTCACGCACAAAATGATTTAAAAAATCATTTTTTTGCCTTTTTTGAATTCACTGTAAGCAGATATAAAACTGAATACAAGCATTAGAGTCACATATATACAACATTATATAGGGTTGATACCAAATTAAGCTAATTTAAATTCAAGCACCCGCTTTGAACAGTTAAACACCTTGCTTATATAGCTGTACCTATACAAAATTTAAATATGGTTTGTGTGTGACCCTTTTTCAATATTTCAATGGAATATAACTCATTTTAGTCATTTATAGGCAAAAGTTCATCCATTTGTGCTACAGGAAATCATTTTTCTGAACAAAATAGAAAAAGTCATTACCCTAATGTACACCCCCAGAAAAGTAGTTTTTTTTCTCAGATGTGTACGGATATGAACAAATCATACAAGAACATGCATTTCTTTAGATCATACAGTTTTTATTCTGATCTACACAGTTGCGGAGAAAAGAAACTAAGCATTTCATGACAAATAAACACATTCAACTTGAACAGATAAAGGTATCTTAATTCAACAACTGACACTGGAATATTAACACATACTCTTTGCTCTTTTTCTGCTTTAAGTGGCCTTATAGTAAATCGGTATATGTAAGGAATAAGGCACAAGTGGGTTTGGTTTATGGTCATTTACCACAGCTAAGAACTTAAGTTTGATGCATCTTGTACTGCCTTCACAAAAGACTTAGCTTTGGATATAAGCAATTATCACAAACCCCAGAGATGCCTTTTCACTCTTATAAACCAGTTACCAATCTAGTTAGACCTGGATGGCTCTGTGCGTGTATGGCTGACTTTGGCAGTATATTTGTCTAACTGGTCACCTTAATAAACTTCAGATTTGGCTGATATTGCCACAGTTGTTCTGGCCCTTGGGTGTTGATTTTGTGTTTTACTGTTAGCATGTTTTTAAATTGCCTGTTTTGTACACACATTTCTATGTTTTTCAATGTAATTTCCTATACAAAAAATGGATTGGAGTGCAATGATTCCTTGAATGTATAATTATTTACAAACCAATTTTAATGCAATGTTCAGAAATAATTTTGTTAATACTTCAGCAATGGTGCTGTATTGAAAATGAGAAGTAATTAATTGAATCTCCTAAAAAGATTAGAGTTGAAAACAATCTTACAGATATCTTAAAGATATCTGTTGTGGATGACAGAATCATTATTTCTCAGGTCAATAAAAAACACTTCTTGGCCAATAAACCGCCAGCAACTTAAAAGAATAATGGGAAGGGAGGAGAATTGAGAAGGTGAGCAACAGCTTATGATCCAAAGTATACCACCTCTTCTGTGAAGCATGGTGGAGGAAGTGTCATGGCACCTCTTCTGTGAAGCATGGTGGAGGAAGTGTTATTGTACCTTTTCTGTGAAGCATGGTGGAGGAAGTGTTATTGTACCTTTTCTGTGAAGCATGGTGGAGGAAGTGTTATGGCACGGGCGTGTATGGCTGTCAATGGTATGACTGTTGAAAAAAGCACCTGTCAATCACCTGATGGGCATGGACATTTTTGCTGCAGACAAACCTGGAGGCAAAAGGCACTAAGAACAAGCAGGAACTATAGTAGTTTGTTTCCACATATGGGGAGGGGGGATTATGCAGTGATATACTGTCAAACATGGCTCATCTCGTGACCCCAGGCCTTCATGGCCATGCAAACTCTCCCCTAACCAACTATGAAAAGTGGTTATCTAGGCACCAAGAGATATTTGGGACAGAGTGGTCCCAGGAACACTCCTCCTACTGGTTATTTTTCTAGTTGAATCGTGGTAGGAAGAACCAATATTCTATATAATATTATTTTTATTAGCTGCACCAGTACACAATGCATAAAAAGGACATGTAAATTACACATGTCCAATAATGGCTGATCGTGGTCCACAGGGATGTCTGGGCTGTGGTGGATGGGCCATAAGTTGGCGTTTCAATACCTGGTTTTTTACTTTTTTGATATTCTTCCAATATATAATAAACGTTCAAAAGTTAGTAAAGAATCACTGATGGCAACGGTAGGCCAAAGAGATTAACTCACGACGACGCTAAATGATCGCACGTTGACGGTAGGTCGCTTATCTAGCTAGATCTTTAATAAAAAAATACTCCCCCAATGGCGCAAAACACAACCACTAATTCAATTACACACCCCCAATAAAAATACTCCACCGATAAAGACAGAAAATAACCACAAATACAATTACACACCCCAACAAAAAACTCGTCCCAATAGCGCTAAAAAATCTGCTGCCTTTTTACTAAGACGATTATACTATTTTCAAGATATGAACATTTTTAGGCGGTTTATAACTTTATGTAGTAGCTAGGTTAATGTTTCAGTCTTCAAAGTAACTTAATGCAAAATCGTCTATCAAATCAGGCTCTCCTGGGCTTTTCTCCCACTGCCATATTGATGCCAAACCTTTTATCTACAACCACTAATCCTCCATTCTCTCACTGCTCTCAAGACTCAGCACCAGTTTTAGCTAGCATTAGATATTGGTAATGAAATGCTAAGCCACACAGCGAGTCAGATAATATGCAAATCTAGTGAACCATCCGACATATTTAATTGTTAGCATTCGTGGGTACATTTTCAAGATGTTTAAGAATTGTAACGTGCTATCTTAACCAAGCCACTCCCTTGAGCATCACAATACATTTTACCAGCACACAAGCAGTTCAAATTTCGCCGGGAATTTGCAATCACTAATGCGTCATTTGTGTGCCATTAATTAAAGCACCCCACTACAACAGGTAAACCGAAACTTTTAAGTACGGTGGCATACGGGTGCAAAACATTAGCAGCGCAAACAAAAGTTGAACACAATACATTACAACACAGCAGCATTCACAGAAACGCTGCATTTCGACTTGCTCAAACCGGAAGTGCTCCAAACCACTAGGGGCAGTGCAATGGGTTGTTTGGGGGGTTTAGCTTTGGTCGAAAAACCAGAAGTCCCTCAACGTAAAATTATGATAAATAATAATTAAATTTACATTGGTGAATTTAAATCGCGTTATTTCTGATTGGGTTTATTTCAAACTGGCCTTGCACATTCCACGTCCACTTCCTACCGGTGTACCAGTTTCAGGTCACGCATATTACAAACCAGTAGTAATACTATATTGCTAGCGCTATGTCCGGCTTTGTCGCTGATTGTTTTTAAAGAAGGTATCTCCAGGACTTGCCTAAACTTAACATTCATGATGTACATCGAACAGTCAAATCCGCCTCCGAGACTCTAGCTAGCAAGAAGGAAAACGGGCTCAAGATGTATATAGGATGCTTCATAGACAACTATGAAGCTAAGTGCCAACGCAATGACAGATTTGCAATCACACATTCAACTACTAAGCAACTCACAGAATGTAGCATTAACGTTAGGTAGTTTACTATCTTACAAGGAATATAGCTGTAAGTGTTTGCATTTGTGTTAGCTTGCAATATAATTATGCCAACAAGCTATAATGATTAAAAGTTGTATTCCATATTCTGCACAGTATCAAACAAATTTACAGTGACAGAACTTTAGGCTTTGTCTGTAGGACACTAATTATGGTCAGCATATGTAGGAGACAGGGTTTACATTTAATCTTATCACTAAATTATCATATCACTCTCATAAATATAGATAACTGAGGGTTGTTTTAAAAAGAACACATACTTTAAACTGCCCCAGTCCCTATGGCCTACCTTGAGGGCCTGAGTTGTGCACCTCATCAGTCATAACGTGCATACATTGTGGTAAATTACATGGGATTTTCATTTCTGCACTTAATATTGTTTCTCTTAATTTCATAGATGTTAAAGCACTCTGTACCACTGATAGTGGTTTGAAGCCACTGCACCTGAGTTGCAGGAAGTGCTGTGTGCAACCACCTGGTTGGTCAGCTTTACCAGATGGGACACTTCTCACTACCCAACACTGCAGCTGTGAACAAGTGGTGCAACAACAGAGACAGGATAAAATTGATACAAGCCAAGAACACTTGTGAGTCTAAACAGTGCCCAAAACAATGCACATACATTAGTTATCCTATGTAATTATAAGTTTGTTGCAAAAGATTGTCAATCCTTGTTCTTTAGTGTGTGAAGCCTGGTCCGGTTGATGGCATGGTGGTTTGGAAACCAACTACCTCATGTGCTGATGGAGTAAGGTAAGGTTAGAGGCACCTCAAATTAATGTTTTACAAATGTGATATTTGGAGTTTGTAAATCTGTATGTTAGATAAACCATGTTAATTGATGTACACTGAGCTTTTACCCCTTTAAGCCATCAATTGTGCCCAAAATATTTTGCAGGTGTTCCCTCTACCCAAGCTTTCCACAGAAAAACCTTCTCCACGTCTGAGAAACATGTTCTAACTTTACTCCACTTAATGTGCCTCATGTGACAACCATGGATATGGCATCCAACATTCCCCTGGTTGAGTCTGCCTTTGGGCCTTTGTAATCTGGCAATGTACTGTCTTTATCAACCTCCACAGCTAAAACCCCATGAAATTGTGGCGATACCTGATGCCCCTTCTACACCAATTCCATTAAATGACTGCGGGCTTCAGTCTTCTCAGTGTCCACATCCTTACTCATCAAGAGCAACTCCACAACAAAGCATTAGAGACAACCTGTGAGATGTCACACAAACTCCAGGCTGGTACAAGGGAGCAGAGCAGCTGCACCTAATGGCATCCATTTAGAAAAAGGAGAATAACATCCTCACGTTTCCCAGAGGTTTGCCATGTACCAGGGGAGACATCCACTGAGCACCTAGCGGAACGTTTGTTCAAGGGATCTGGTATGCAGACCATGGAGATGAAAATGGGGCTGCACATAATGTGGACTAGCTTTACCTGAAAATACAGAATGGGGAGCTGAAGTTGAAGAGATCACATGCCTACTACTGGCAGGTGCAAGGTCAAATCTTTTTAACAGGTTGTAGCTGGTGTGACTCTGTCATCTGTGCTCAGGAGGACATTCTAGTTGAGAGGATGTATAAAGATCGTGTTTTAAACACTAGAGAGAAGGTTTACAACACATGTAAACCTTGCAAGTTCTGTTGTTACAAATTCATATAAAAAAAACGAATTGGTTTGAAGTTATTGGTTATTGGTTTGAAGTTGTTACATTTTAGCACCTGTAGAAACTCAGTTTTCAAAACAAGTATTAGTGTTCCCGTAAAGAAAAAAAACAAGTATGTTTTGTATTTTAATGTGTTTCATTTCAGCAGTTCAAATAACAGTTAATATTTATTAATAAATGTATATCTTCAGTATTTCATAGACATGCTGTTGAATCTTTCACTAAAACAAATTTCCTTATTAAGGTCAATACAAGATCTGCACAAACTGATATGCATTGTAGTGTTACGAGTTATTGATATATTTAATCCAAAAATTTTACATTTCATATTTTGACATTTGTGAAGTTCAACTGATTTTGTGGTAGGCACAAAATCTGGCAATGTTCTGAATCATTCTTTTGACATGCACCTTCAGCTTGGTAATGGACAGGGTCTCCCTAACCTCATACGCTGGCATCTGTGTGCACCTCGGCAGAAAAGCTGGCCTTGCATAGAACAAGATCATCCACGAGGTAGTCCTCATCCACCGTAAAGGCCATGATCAGGGATTAGTAAGGAAATAATTCCTGTCTGCCCTACAATCTCCTTGTCACTGATAGAGCCAGCATACAAAGAGGATACAAAAGTGACAGCTCCATGTGGTGACATTCCCAACATGCCCTTGAAGGTACAGTGCGAGTTGATCACATCCTTGTTGTCTGGATAATCATTGAACTCGGGTGGCAGTTCGGCTCCATACTCCACCAAGCAGGAAGCGGAGGAAGTTGGCCTAAGAGATGATTATCTGGCTCAATGTTGACCGGTGGATGTTAAAAAAAAATCTGACCCAGCGAACAAGAAAAACTCATTGATTGGTGGGAGTGACTGAACAGAAAGAAAACATTTTAGAATGATATATTCCCCATGCATTGGGTTAGGTCCATAACACAAAAAGTGAAGAATAATCGATTTTAACACCAGGAAAATAAATATTCCATATAAAGTACTGTATTTAGTGGAGTTGTCACTTACTGCTTATTGGAACACTTATCTCGGACGTGTTTGCACTGGTGACTCTTAACTTGGTGTCTGCTGACCTCAATCATATCCCAGAATGCCACCAGGAGGGTGTAGGTGGCAAATCTACAAAAGGAAACAGACTGGGAGTATTTGCTTTAAAGAAGACCAAATAGCTTTGGATGGCATGGAGCTGTCAGCTTACTTGAACCTCACTCATTGCTATGATTGCCCATCTTGTATAGGTATCAAGAAGCACTAGACTTGACTTAGCTAATGTTGCGGCCTGTAAGTCTTAGCCTCCTCATTCTTTCAGATTAATATTATATAATTTGTTTTAATGCAATTAGTTTTTTTTAAACAGTTTCTATACTGCAGTGCATGCCAAATGCTAAGACAATATTCATTCAGTAGGCTTACTTTTGTTATGATTTGGTGTCCTAGTTTTGAATAACACAGTAGGACTTTGGGATTGCTGGATAGTAAACAATTACTGTACCTTGTGTATAAACCTGTCTTCCTCATATCCCATTAAACCACTGTACAAGAAAGTGGTTTTGTGTTGTAAGGTTTTCCTGCTTTGAAGCTCCTGAATTTGTCTTGCTTGCTCCTTGTTCACCATTATTAAGGCCATATCCAGGGCTGCGGGATCAGGGCCTGCACAGCAATCATGCGTCTAGATTGGATCAAAAACTGCCCAGTCCATCGTTGTTAGCTAATATTTTTCGCCTCGTTCGTCGTCCTCTGTAGGGCAGGGGGTTTCGGTTGCCTTTCCCAAACACCTGGTCTGTTTTGAATATGACTATTCCATGCGAAGGTGGTAGAAACCACACTTTTTAGGTACCAACGTCCTCACAACTTTCCCCTCAGCGAATACCGTTGAGATGAAATGTGTATTGCACATCTTTGTGACATGTTTTTCTGACCACTTCATCGATTGGGACTCAATGTTCATTACTCCTTCGCGGGGGTAACAATAATGTTAGAGCACCCAAAGTCTGTCACTCCGTATCAAGTGAAATGTATATTTTGTTGGAAGCCCATCCAATTCCACTTGGCACTGCCCCTATTGGTCTGGACCACTTCCGTTTTGAGTAACTTGAAAAGCAGCGTTTCTGTAAATGTTGTTGTTTGGGCTAATGCTGTTGTGGTGTCACCAAATGTTGTTGTGTTTTCAACTTTTGTTTGCATCGCTAATGTTGTGTTTTGCACCCGTGGGCCACCGTACTTAAGACATTCAATCATTCAATATGAAGTTGGCGATCCTCAGAAATCTTGACTCTATGGCAGTGTAAAACTACGTAATGTCCTCTGCCACAAAGTTAAAATGTCTGTGTATCGCCAACCTTATACTGCATGAATATGTCTTCACATTTCTGGTTAATACCGTAATCGTAAATATTACAATATATTTACCATATTCATGCTGGGAAAAACCTTGAAATAGGACTTCAGATACCGCTTAGTTGAACGTCTTGTCTGCTTGCCTCACTCCCAAATTTGCAGTGGCTCCTTTTAACAAGTTAACAATAAGCACATTTATGAAAACAGTGTACATTTTGTTAGAACATCAAACAGAATTCACAAAACCAAAGGTAGCGGAACACCTCAGATCTTTTGCTAACTGAAACACTTCAAAATAACACCGTTTATAAAACCCCAGTTCTTTCACCGTATGGCACACGATTCATATAATCTGATTTGATTTGAAAGTTAGAACATTCTTAATAGAATTTAATAAATAAACACAAAAACTTTTGTGGAGAAAATATTGCAATGTATGAATAAAACCCTAAACATCATCTCTTCGCATAACTATATATGGCCATAGCACTTCATCCACATCGCATGTCTTCTCACAACAACGCAATAGAAGACTTGACTAGCTCATCTTTCTTCACACAGACCCAGCAACAATTTGGCAGCATTCCTCCTCACTTGCCTGGCTTGACTATATCAGGGCTCAGGAGTTAGACCCAAATGCAGACCCAGACACCGGGGAAACCGGTCCAATAATTTATTGTGGGCAAAGGCAAGGGTAGCTCAGGCAGAGTTTCGATGCACAGACATTTAAGGTTTGAAGGACAGGCAGGTGAGAAGCAGGCTCATGGTAATGGATAGGCATCGGTTTGGTACACAGGGGATCTAGACATAAACCTGAAAGCATAGGAAAAAACAAGAAAACACAAGGACCCTTGGCAGAAGACAAACTGGCACAGGAATAAGGGAAGGGCAGATTACAGATTAAGGTGAATTTGGACAAATGGTGGGGGTGGACCACAATGACATCACAGATGGAGGGGATCTGGGCCTGACAATAAGGGGTATTCTGACATTGGGCTGGAGATTGTAAACCTTCCACCACCGCCATGCTGAAAAAACCCTCAATGGGGTGAAGGAAGAGTGAGTATGGTGGGAGGTATTTGAATGAAATTTGTAGACCAGTTTTGGACCTGTGTAGATCAGTGTAAATACACATTGTCTTTGTGGCCAATCATGTTTCTTTCCTCAACTATGAGGAAATCCATGTAGGATTGCATTAGCATCTCCTTTTATTTTAACAATATGGTCAACAAATGTTGCTTGAATCTCATTTGATAAATACAGTCCTCATTTTCTTTGTCCATGTCACCATCTTATTGCAACATTGCCTTCCATTTCTCCTGAAGACAAGTTAACTCAACCTTTTTATAGTACCTACACCTGGTTGGTGAGTTTACAATCGAGCACTTAGGTGTCTGTACACCTGACGGCCATGTTTAATCAATTGGTTCATAGGTGTGGTGTTTTTATAGGCAGTGGAAAATAAATTATGTAATGTAAGATTTCTGTGTCTAATGTAGAGTGTGTTTAGTGTTTTGCAGTGTGAGACTGTGGAATGTGCTTATAGTTGTGCTGGGTTGATCTTTTGCTGCTTATATGTCAGGTTTCACTGATTGTGTTATTTAGAATTTTAGTGTGTAAAAAAACTGTAATACAGATTATGACAGAAAGATTGCAAAAGTAATTCTAAATAAATATTCCAATGGGCCGCCAGCCTGTGAACCCAGTGAAATTATACAAACATATGTATACCTTTTTGTACCACCCCACTCCAATTATAGATGATCCGGCACCTCTGGCATTTGCCAATGCGTCCATACGTGATTGTAACTAAGATAGTAGTTACAACTGGTGATATATTTTTTGTTATGTCACGTGTGGTGGCACATCTAAAACTAGAATGAAGCAAGACATTAATTAGAAAAGTAGTTCACAGTGTGTCGTAATTTGACAGAAGAAAAACAAGGAGCTGATGAAAACGTTCACTTGGTGCAAGACATTGATGGCCACTGGGAGGACCAACGCGCTTTTGAGGTGACGCATCCGAACGTAAAGTAACACGAAACATACGGGTACTTCCGTTGGGCAAAAGGAAATGGCTGCATTTCACTCCAGATCAGGTTTTGCGCGCTTCGTAGCATTTAATTGATATGCTGCCGTATGTTTTCAAATATATTTTTTTGGGGATAAGGAGCAAACATGTTCAAAAAAGCTAAGAGATCCAACTTGAGACGGAGAAATGAGTCCGACGAGGACGAGAAGGAGGAAAGCCAGCCAGTCCAGCCACCGCCGCTGCCGCTACCATGCGGGCCTTTTGGCGTTGATGGCCCAATGCCTGAAGCCCCCAGCACAGACCTCTTCTCTGGGGTCAGCATCGACGTACACCACGGCAACGGCTTTCAGTCAAAGGCAATCAAAAAGGAAAAGAGAACTCGGGAAGTAGGGGGAGCCCCGAAAGCCAGTTTACTAAGCTTTGATGATGATGAAGGTAACTTGCCAACTAACTTAGCTAACGTTAGCCCGATTTAACGTTACCAATGCTATTTTCACTTAGCTAGCTGCAGTAGTTAAATGGTTGAATCTAATCTAGTGAACTAACGGTTATTTGACGGCCATCTTCTAATAAGTCTCTGCTTTGTATTAAAAAATGCCCAACAACTGTTTGCTATCGTAGCCAAGTAAGCTAACGTTACTTCGCTTTAAGGTTAAACTTGGTATACATAATAGTAGCTAGCTAGCTTGTTCACACGTTGCTTTATACTCTTGTCATTCTTTTATTGTTTTGTTTACGTAAAAGCTCAAGCCCCCAAACCCTTGTCTAATTTAATCTCTTCTTATTGTCTAGATGAGACTGAAGTGTTCAGAGTAAAGAAGTCCAACCATAGCAAGAAGATTGTCAAGCAGCTTAAAAAAGAATACAAGGAAGATCTGGAGAAGGTGTATGTCAAACAGGAGCCCAATACAGGTCAGAATGACAAGCAATCACACCTGTACATGTGGCCATATCTGTGTATGTATATATTGACATACAATGGGTGTATGAACACAGCCATTAACCTGTTAATTAGGCACAGACACCCATTCGCACAAATATATTGCCTCTAAGGACAGTGAGTCTTGTGGATGTGGCTTGGTATATAGGCCGACATAGAGACATTGAGTTGCTGTTCTGTTGAATGGTCAAAACAAGTGACCTGCTGGTTTAAGTGGCTAAGAAGTGACCATGCTCTGCGCTTTTCACCTTTTCACCTCTATATGATTTTAGATTTTGCAACTAAAACATTATTTCAGTTGGAGGCCTGTGGTCAAAAACAGCAACTAGATGAGTGGTTGAATGAGAATTGCAGGAATCGTGCAACCTAACCAGGTGACTACAAAGACAAGAGTGGTGTGCAGAACTGCGTGTCGTAGTACACAACCCGTACACAACAGTGTTTTATGGGTTGTTTCCCGTCTGTGTCTGCAAGGTCCTTGTTCCCAGATGGTCTGTTGCAGACCATCATACTGTGTCCCACTTGAGCTAAAAACAATGAGAAGAAATTCTTATGGACCCACACGGGAGAATTTCACAGGGAAAAATAGTCTGGCTAAATTGACGAGTTGCCAGTGCGGTCCTGGCCCAGTCTCATTACGTTTTTAGTTATTTAAATTGATTGAGAACAAGTCTTCATTCACAGTTTTGACCTGGGATGCCACAATCACAAGTTAAATAAAATAAGATCTAAAACAATGGGGTCTGAGACTAAATGGAACTGTTGGTTTGCAGTGTGAAATTTCCGCCACGCAGAGTGGCTGTCCAATCTGTAGTAACTCTGTGATGCCCTCACATCACCATATGCCAGCATTGCGGTGGGTCACTAGAAGAATTCAACCTGTTCTGGAGAAAAATGTGTCCGGTCTAGTATTAGGTCTACTTATCTGGATCTACATTGCATTTGGAAAGCATTCAGACTCTACTTATGCTTGGTTTTGTTATAGGCTTTATTTGTAATTATTTTGCCATCGATAAACTAGTCCTGACCCATTCAGTCAACCAGTTGATTGTTAAGTTGGTTGTCTGACATCCTTTTTATTTTGTTTGTAGTTGCCCCTTAAACAAGTGCAATTAAACAGTATTTGTTGTTGACCTACAAACGTAGCTGTACCTCATGCTCTTCTCATTCAACCTACATCAGACAAAATGCCTAAAATCTCTGGTATGGGAGCATTTTGTTATAGTACCAAGTGACGCGGAAGCATAACGCAGTCCGTTTGAAAACCGTCAGTTAGCCTTCTCTTCATTAAGAAGGCCTGAATTTGTAGATGGCCACAAAAAACGTGTGGTTTTGTATGAAGAAATGCTAAGTAAACCTACATGGTAGTTGTAGTCAAATAAAACGACTGACCTCTGCGGTGTCCTGTTAAGCACAGAGTTTCCCACTGATCTGCCAGGCGTGGGTACGGGTACATTACAATATGCCGAACCTAGAAATCCTTAATACATGTTTCCACAGTGGATAAGGGTCTGTTATTTTGAATGAGTGTTTGATTCACTGTGAGTGTGGTCTCTAGTTGTCTTGTCAATATTCCTTGACTTATTTCTCATTTCATAACCAACAGTTGCTTAAAGCATCAGACATTCTGATGTCCTGATTCCTTGGTGTAGCTCAGTAACCTGTCTGAGAGAGTTAACATGCAGTCCCCCCTCTCCAGATGTGTCCCTCCCCCTGGCCTCCATTAAGGAGGAGCCAGCTAGCGGAGCAGGCAGTGAGCAGGGAGAGGAGGAGATGGAGGTGGACAGCACGGAGGAGCAGGAGGAGGAGAGCAAGATGCTAAGCCACGCCTCCAAGAATCCCACCACTACTGCTTCCGGAGCCTTCTCCAACACCAGCACCCTGTCCACTCTCAGCAACCTACGACCAGGTGAGAGGCCGTGGCTGTTCCCAATCACATCCTATCACCAATATCATTTTCATTTAAGTTTTTACTCTTATTTTTCTCTGGTTTGTTGAATGCAGACACTAATGTTATTGTGATGGTCTTGGTTTGGGGTGGTTGTTCTTATCTCAGAGAGCCATTCTTTTAGAGGTCTTCAATCTCTTAACAATTTCTCGCATGGAACCACCTTCATTTTTCAAGGACAAGAATAGTCTGGAGTTTCAGAAGAAATGTCTTTGTTTCTGGCCATTTGAGCCTGTTCTCAAACCCACAAACATTGGTGCTGCAGCACAAAAGCTTTAAGCAGTGCTGACATAATTGCAAAGGGGTTTTCTACTGATCATTTAGCCTTTTAAAATGATATACTTGGTTTAGCAAACTCAAGGTGCCATTGGAACACAGGATTGATCATCCATTAAAAAAATCAGCTGTTTCCAACTACAATGGTCATTGACCTCATTAATCATGTCTACATTTTTTGATCAATTTGATATTATTTTAATGGTGGCAAATGTGTTTTTCTTTTTAAAAAAAAAAAGGGACATTTGTAAGTGACCCCAAACTTTGGATCGGTAGTGTAGCTTTTTGTAGCCAAGTCATTTTTGCTGTTGTCTTTTAATTGCATATTTGTATTGTTACTTTTGAATTTTTGGCCAGAACAATATCTTCACAGGCCACTGGCAAGTCTCTAACCTAGGTAACACTCATTCCTTTTGACCTTGCTGACCCCATTTGACTTTTGACCTGTCCTGTCTAGGTGAGATCCCGGACGCGGCCTTTATCCATGCAGCCAGGAAGCGTCGTCAGATGGCAAGGGAGCTAGGTGGCGACGCCCCTCTGGTGGAGACCGACGCTCCCAAGAAGCGTCTGGTCCGAGAGGAGGAAGAGGAGGGGGACGGGAGTGATGATGAAGATGAAGACGAGAAGAGGATCAGCTTCAGTGGAGTTAAAAACAAGAGCCAGAGGAGCAGGATAGCAGAGGAGATCGGTAAGACATTGGGTGGTGATGATGATCTATTCTTCTGTTCTCTGGGTATGGTGGGTGGTGGTGAGGATCTTTTCCTGTCTTCCAGGTATAGAGGGTAGTGATGATGAGGCGCTGGATACAGCAGGTCATGATGAGGAGGTCTCACGCTGGGAACAGGAGCAGATACGTAAAGGAATCAGCATACCTCAGGTAACATACACACTACTAAGTCGTGTTTTTTTGTCCTAATGCCGCTGCTGTTTGTCCTAATGCCGCTGCTGTTTGTCCTAATGCCGCTGCTGTTTGTCCTAATGCCGCTGCTGTTTGTCTTGTTGATGTAGGTCCAGTCCAGCCAGCCAGAGGACAACAGTAGCACCAGTGGTGTTTACTACAGCAGCACCTACGACCCCCAGCCATCCTACAATACCTACAGCCTTCCGTACTCCTACAGCACTGCTGAGGACCATGCCAAGACTAAGGTGGAGGGTTGCCCCCTGCCCTACAGCGGCCCAAGTGGTGACCTTTCACCTGTCACCACTGAACTTGTCAAGAAACGCCTCCGAGACAGGTACGGGCAGAATGCTGCCACATCTACATCGTGACCAATCACTATCTCCTGACTTTCCTTGACTCGTCTGTCTATCTCACCCCCCCTCGGCCCGTCTGTCTGTCTCTCGCCCCCTCTCTCTCACCTCAACCTGTCTGTCTCTCTAGGTTGAGCCAGATGTGTGTAGGGCATGCCGCTAATGCTAAGCGCTACGATCAGATCCAGGAAGAGCTGGATGCTGCTCAGAACACCATTAACCGACTCGAGGGTTCGTCCAATGACAACGCAGAACAGTACAAATTCTTGCAAGAGATGCGAGGGTATGTTCGAGACTTGCTTGAGTGTTTCAGTGAAAAGGTAAGGGAGGAATTCTCTGCAATCGTTTTGTTTCTCCTGTTTTGGGTTCATTTACTTCAGAAATGTTTAAATACTAATTGACTAGGTACCATGATCTTAATATTAAAATTCCTGCTTTCAATTGCATCTTACACCTTTGTAGTTTAGTCCCACTGTGACATTTTTCTGTTGTCACTTAAATCTATGGTATTTATTTGTGTGAAATTAATATGCATGTTGGACATAAACCAACACTTACTATATTTATAATAATTAAACCACTTGTCAGTTTATCTTCCATCTTTGCGTGTCAATGGTGATGGTCATACAGCTGGTGTTTCAGAGAGAGAGGAGGCGTAGTCAGGATGTGCTAAGCTGCCCATCCGCTCCTGTCTCTAACACTCACCTTCTCCTTCAGCTCTCCTCAGAGGAATGGTGCATTAGGGTCAATGGAGGCTTTTTAGTGTAGGGGCTGAGTGCATTTTCGTACGCATAGTTTTAACTGAATGTCTGTCTTCTGTCAATGTAATCAACTTGATAGAAATTAGTCCAAATTGACCACTGAACTCCAATATTCGCTGTTGATTGTAGTCCGTATTCAGCTTCGCGCTGATTGGCTGCACCGCCAGCGAATCACTTGGTGTCTCTAGCCCCTGCACCAATGAGGTCTCCCAGTGACCCGGCGGCCGGCCTGTCAGCCTGATCAGGGCATGTGCCGTGTGGAGGTCAGAGGTGACGGGTGGGCGTGTATGTTTCAGGTTCCCTGTGTGTCGGAGCTGGAGGGGGCCATGCACCAGTTGCTAAAGCAGCGGGCCAGCCGGCTCGTCCAGCGGCGCCGGGATGATATTAAAGATGAATCGGCGGAGTTTGCAAGCCTTTCAAGTCAGTCCATCTTGAAGGTTTTTATTATTTACTTGAACGGCCTCGTTGGTTCTCTGTGCGTGCGTGTGTGTGTGTGCGCGTGTGTGGGCGGGTGACCCCCTCCCCCTGCCTGTCTCTGTGTTACCTTGTCTCTGTCTGTCTGTACTACCCTGTGAGATGTGAGGCGAAGCTGGAGAGGGCGTGCTGACAACAGTGTCATGTCTGTAACGGGACTGGGCTGTTTCAGCTCAAATCCCTCAGTCTGTTGTGGCTGAGATTACCTGTCTAGTTCAGTCTGTAATTTAGAACCACTGACAAGATGTCCAAAAAAGTTGGTGATGACGACTGTCAGTGAGAGTCACTGACACAGACAGGTCAAAATGAAACTGATTACTGTTGATATGATGCTGCCAGGGGCAGTAAGGTAAGTGGATTCAAGACGGTGTTGTGTGTTGGAATTTCATTCATACTCAATGCATGTCGATGGACAGACAAAATGAGAAAGATGGGCGACTAGGATGGTCAATCCAAAAGAGAATGCTAATAGTTTTGGGTTATTCAGTGGAAGCTGTATATGCGTAGCTAATCATTATTACAACTTCTATTATTTATAAATAAAAAAAATTAAACCACGTGTCATTCAGAAATGCACAAATTATTTTTACAAATCTCTCTGTGTGGTCAGTATAAATGACTGGCCTGGTTTAGTGAGGTGCATGTTTTCTAGAGGTTAATTCGGTACTTCAGCTGTATGCTAGATGTGGTGAAGGCTAGGGCTCCAACTTCTGGTCCTCAGGTGTTTAACCTTTGACCTATCTCTTCCAGATAAGGCTGTTATGGCCCCTAACCTCATGTCTCCTGACTCGTTTGGGAGAGACCGGACAATGCACCAGGAGCACGCCAGGCAGAGGAGGATCGCAGAGCGGGAGGCACGACGGTAAGATGCTATGCTATTCCACACCTAGTCATTTGTTCGCGCATTGCGTGTCGGCATGGTGTCTGCTTATCCGAGTTTGGCACCCAGTTTTTAATGATGACCAGAGAATTGTGGGTACATTTTTTGAGGTATCTAAGCATACCTTCTTATTCCTCCTGAAAGAGTTAATACTTATTAAAGGTGTTTTTTACGTGGTTTGGTCAATGTGACCTGAAGTTTGTATTATTAACAACTTGGGTTTACAATCCTGTTGTGGGATTTAACATAGGGTCACTGGGTGTCCCGGTTTGCTTGGAATTGTCCCAGTTTCAAGCTAGGTGTCTCAGGTCCTGACAAATATCTGTAAAACAGTTATTTGTCCTGGTTTCTGACATTCACTCCCAAATTGTCCTGGTTTTCACCACAATATAAAATAATATTAATACCTTAATGTTTCCACATAACGAGTCAGAGCTAAGCAAACAACTGCATAGAACTGTGTTGAAAAACAGCAATTCTCATCAAACCTCAATGCACCCCCCTGCGCGACCAACCACAAGCCCACTTGATTTGTGATGGCCATTCAAGGCATCATTACTGTTCTTCTAGCAGCAGAATATTATGCTAGCAATGCTAACTCAGATTATCTTTTTCAAAATAAAAGCAGTCATTAAAATATATAAGGCAATATGGATAACATTTTTAATGTCCATTCCAATGTTGTTATTATTTATTCTTTTTTACAGACTAGATTATCTATATTGCCTCAAACATTTCGATCATAGCTTTTTTGTGATTAAGAAAATCTGAGTGCTGTCAGCGTAATATCCTGCTGCTAAAATAACGCGTAGGAAGCCATGTTTGACCATCACTACACACGATGACCAACACGCGTGCATACATGTGCGTATACGTTCATGTGTGGTTACACAAGGGTCCCTGTTTGGGGGTTTGAAAATGTGGTCACTTTAATTTAACATCGAAAGAAGTATTATTAGTTCTACTCTTAGATGGCTTCCAAACCTAATACTGCCTTCATATCCATGTGGAAGGTGTCAATTCACCAGAACTGCAGTCTTGGTTTTAACTTAAGATATGCGTTTTGGCTAATGGCCTTCTAACAGCTGAAAGTATTGCTGTCAGACATGAAAACAATTGTAAAGTGGAGTAAAACCCCACTTTAGTAGATTTAGGCCTTTCAAAGGAATTGGTGCACTTAACTGCCATACAGGCTGTTATCAGGTGAACACTGACCTCTAGTGTTACAATTGTGAACATGCAGGAACCTCACAGTCCAGGTAGACTATTCACATTGCATTGCCATCAGCATCACCTTTTAGTGGCTTTCTACCTGCTACACCAGAAAACAAATGGACTTTTTCCCCAAATGTCTGTTAATATGATAGAACGCAAGCGTTGACCATAGAGAATTGACGCTCAACAGACCCCCTTTATGTTTGTAGTGTAGCTTCTTGGTCGGTGGACCACTGAGATGCTCTGTATTTAGGGGATCTGACTGAAATGTGTGGTATTTTAACAGTGGGTTGTGTTATTGCTGACGTTGTGATTTTGGCTGTGTCAGAACACGGAGGCGGCAGGCGCGGGAGCAGAATGGAAAGAGGGCGGAGCATAGAGAAGGGTTGTCCTCTGATGACGAGGAGACGTCGACTGACCTCACTTCCTACTGCCTAGAGAGAGGTAAACACCCAAAACCTCCCTTCCTACTGCCTAGAGAGACTTAAACACCTAATTCCTGCGTTTTAAATGTCCACCTAATTCACTTCAGCATGTTTTGGGCTCATGGTTTGATCGGGATGTGTTGTCCTTCAGATGGTATTTTCAGTCATTCTTCTCTTAATAGTGGGTTATAAAGTGCCTTTGGAAAGTATTCTGCCGATTGTACAGCGAGTTATATTGTCTTCTGCAGATCGTATTGTGCGGGAGTGTAAAAAGGTCTTTGAGGATGTGCTGGAGGACTTCCATTCCCTGGACTGCATCAAGAGTCGTTTTGAGGTGTGGAGGCGCCTCTACTTCCCCTGCTACAGAGACGCTTTCATCGGACTGTGTCTCCCCAAACTGTTCAACCCCCTGGTTCGACTTCAGCTCATCACATGGAACCCTCTGCAGGTAGGTCTAATGGCTCTCTCTCACTCCAACGAGGAAGCACAGAATGTGGGCAGGGTGTACTGATCCCAGGGCTGCGTTGGTGGGGTTAGTCCGGGTCGGTCTACTGATCCCAGGGCTGCGTTGGTGGGGTTAGTCCGGGTCGGTCTACTGATCCCAGGGCTGCGTTGGTGGGGTTAGTCCGGGTCGGTCTACTGATCCCAGTGGCTGTGTTGGTGGGGTTAGTCCGGGTCGGTCTACTGATCCCAGTGGCTGTTTTGGTGGGGTTTGTTTTTAGATGTATTGGATGTAATGCCTGAGTTATGCACTGTGGATGGGGTGGGGATATTGTTTAGAACTTTTTAAGTTGTATTAATGACTGTGACTTGTGTATGATTGGGGGTTAAACAGGGGGCAGAGGTATTGTGTAATAATAATTTATATGTAATTTGACTGAATATTTTGTAAATATTATTTGTTAGATGGTACATTTACAATCAATCTCTCCTGCCCTCCCTGTCTCTGCACCTCCTCTTATCCCCCCCAGTCTCCTCCTCTCCTTTTTCTTTTCTCATGTAACACCTTTATTGGAATGGCTTTCTTAAAATTGCACTTGTGACTTACAAATGACATTTTTCATTTCCTCTATGTTGCGTCATCCCCCCCAGGAGAAGTGTGCCAACTTTGAGTACATGGGCTGGTTTGAGTCGTTGCTGTTCTATGGCTGTGAAGAGCAGAGTGGAATGAACAGAGGAGATGTAGATATCCACCTGCTTCCCTCCATTGTGGAGCGAGTTCTACTGCCCAAACTAGCAGGTGTTCACACTCAACCACACACAAACACACACCCACACTAGATACATACCCACACACACACACACACACCCACACTAGATACATACCCACACACACACACACACCCACACACACACACCCACACTAGACACATACCCACACACACACACACACCCACACACACACACCCACACTAGACACATACCCACACACACACACCCACACTAGACACATACCCACACTAGATACATACCCACACACACACACACACCCACACTAGACACATACACACACACACACACACCCACACTAGATACATACCCACACACACACACACTGCCTACATAACCACTAAAGATGATTAGTCAATTAATTGTCAATTGGAATTTGATCAACGGACATTTGAGTGACATTGTCTATTTCGGTATAGTATTAATTGAAAACACAGTGTAACTAGTTGGGCAGGGAACCCTCTGGATAATCTATGACCATATAATCCAATGAAAGATGAAACCAGCAAAAATAAGTGTGGCATTTATTTCAAAATGAACGTGTTCACTGCAAATGCTTTTAAAATCTGATCAGCTTGTGGAATTTCAGTATTATAAAAAAAAAACTTTTTTAGTAACAGAAGAGGTTTCTTGTTTTTGCCGATTGTTTCTATTTGCTGTGGTTGTATAGACGATTCATGGTACATCCGTAGAGCGTGTTGTCAGCCTTATTTATATCTAATAGGCATCCGAAAATGGTGAGTTGCAAAAAAAATGTGGGTTATTTTTCAATTCTGGCCTAGGTTTTAAATTACTCATTATTCACTGTTTTAATCCCGCAAGGAGGTTTAAGAGTTGCGCTTGTTTTCAGATAATTTTTACCTGCATGGTGTCTAATACGTTCACGTCTTCATGGAAATTTTTTCTTAGAAGATTTTTCGAATGATTGATCTTTTACGGTGTTGACCATCAATTAAGGAAATGCCTTAAAATGTGAAACCCTAATAACCGCGCGCACACACAATACATAACCACACAAACGCACACACAATACATAACCACACAAACGCACACACAATACATAACCACACAAACGCACACACAATACATAACCACGCAAACGCACACACAATACATAACCACGCAAACGCACACACAATACATAACCACGCAAACGCACACACAATACATAACCACGCAAACGCACACACAATACATAACCACGCACACGCACACACAATACATAACCACGCACACACAATACATAACCACGCACACGCACACACCCAGGATACATAACCACGCACCCCAACTTCTTACAGTCTTTCCCTGTCTTCTCTCTTGGTGTTCCCGTCTCCCCTCCCTGCGTCTCTCTAACCAGTACTCGCCGATCAGGTGTGGGACCCCCTGTCTAGTAGCCAGACAGCCAGACTGGTGAGCTTCCTGAGCCGACTCATCAAAGGATACCCTACTGTACTCAATGGAGAAAACCGCAATATGCAGGTTAGCACCGGTTCCAGAATGAAGCTTCTGCCACTACCTGGTTGAACTACCTACCTGCCTTCCATGACAATCTGCAGATTTCTCACCACCTGAACACCATATACTCCCTCCTCCAGGAGGTTACATATCTACAAAACCTGAACACCATATACTCCCTCCTTTGGGGGTTTGCACATTTACACCTCCTGAACACCAGATGTTCCCTCAACCAGGAGTTTACACATTTTCACATCCTGAACACCAGATGGTCCCTCAAACAGGAGGTTACGCATTTACACCTCCTGAACACCAGATGGTCCCTCCAGGAGTTTATACATTTACACCTCCTGAACACCACATGGTCCCTCAACCAGGAGTTTACACATTTACACCTCCTGAACACCACATGGTCCCTCAACCAGGAGTTTACACATTTACACCTCCTGAACACCAGATGGTCCCTCAAACAGGAGTTTACACATTTACACCTCCTGAACACCACATGGTCCCTCAACCAGGAGTTTACACATTTACACCTCCTGAACACCACATGCTCCCTCCTCCAGGAGTTTCTGAAGACCATCGTATTACGGACCAGAAGAACTCTGGACGATGATGTCTTTCTACCACTTTACCCTAAGAAGTGAGTCCAAGCTGTGCTTTGGGAAGACATCTGCTTTAAGCTAGCGACTGAGACATTCACGACAGTATGGTTATTAAAAATGTCAGCTTCAAGGTCAGTGCCTGCAAATAAACTTGACACTGGAGGAAGTATCAATGAATGTTTGAGAGAGTTTGCTTTACGGCTGGCAGCTGTGCAATCTTTGCAAACGCCTTTTTTATTGAATGAGAACTAAAATGTTTTAGACAAAGGCTTTGTTTTGCTAGATCACTATTGATTAATATGAAATTATGCATGGACTTGTAGATCAAATGTGCGGTTCACATGGTTGTTTGTTGAGCTTGCAACTATACATATAATTTGGCTAACCTGTTGTATAGTGTACGAGGAATCTGGTCCCAGTGTGGACAACAATGGCCATCTCAATAAACCAGTAGATAAAGAAGCAATCTGCTTGTTATGTGCTATCGCTAGCTAGTTACTTGTGATTAAGCGTTTCGTATGAGCCGGCTATTTTAGGCAAACTGGGATTACAAGGGGTGTCTTGAGTGAACAACGGTACCCATCACTACTAGCTAGTACAAATTTTCGATGTTGAAATAGAACATTCTGTATCGGCGACAGTTATTTAAAGGAAGCGTTTCTGTTTCTGCGTCCTCAGTGTGTTGTGCAACAAGAACAGTGGTCCGTACCTCTTCTTCCAGAGACAATTCTGGTCCTGTGTCAAGGTAAGGATCCACAAATGTATCTGGCACACTAGATTTCATTCACAAATGTTTCATGCTGCCTTGATTTTTGTTACATACTTGTGCAATAAACTTTTCCTATATCTCTACTCCTCATCACACACTACGTTTTCTCTCTTTCCTGCCTGCTTTCTCTGTCTCTCTCTCCCTGTTCATCTCTATTCCACAAAACCTCCCAACCCCTCCAGTTACTAGGTAACATCCTCCAGTGGAACAGTGTTCTGTCTAACTCAACGCTGAGAGAGTTGGCTCTCGACTCCACTCTGAACCGATACATCCTGTCAGCCTTGCAGAGCTCTGAGGCTGGGCCCGACAGCGTTCTCAAGTGTCAGAGGGTATGGGCGCACACACGGGCACACACACGCGGACATCCACATTTCTGAGGAGTCCCACCGCTGTCCATTTTTTAGTGATGATGTTGCCCAGAGGTCTCTTTCAGGTTGGTTGTGAGCTGCCAGTTTGTGACGTGTTTGTCTTCTCAGGTCGTAGAGTGTTTACCCACCTCGTGGTTTGTGGGGTTGAAAGGTCAGCAGACCCTACCTCAGTTGGAGCCCTTCTGTCGCTACCTCACCCACATGGCGTCCTCTCTGCTCAGAGGTTCTCTGGGGGGCTCTGACGTCGAGAAGAGGAACGCCAAGTACGTCATATCATGCTATAACAATTACAGAGGGGCATTCTTTTATAACGTTATATTATAATGTGATGTAGAGACATACCACACAGTTATGAATGATTGAGGTGTAATAGAGGAATTATAACAACAGTGTCTCTGTATGCAGGGATCACATGAAGGAGGTGGTGAAGCTGTTAGCTCGTCTCAATGCCTTGGACCATGTCATCACTGTGGCAACAGAGCACGGAATTAAGGACATCACACCCCTACTTGACTCCAACTGACGACGTGACGCCCCGACTGGACTCCCGCCGCCGACGTGACGCCCCGACTGGTCTCCCGCCGCCGACGTGACTGGACTCCCGCCGCCGACGTGACTGGACTCCCGCCGCCGACGTGACTGGACTCCCGCCGCCGACGTGACTGGACTCCCGCCGCCGACGTGACTGGACTCCCGCCGCCGACGTG
>JACXGJ010004493.1:0-45051 GCA_016801105.1 Esox niger
CATTTTCCCACTTTTAGGAGCCATGTTCCAATTAGAAATGTTTAAAATGAATGGAAAACAACAAGAAGTAACTACTGTGTATTAGCAATAATGTGCGCAACGAAAATGCTAATGCGCTCTCACGTCGAAATGAGCCAGGGGTGGGTGGTTGCGCAGAGCTCTAGATTCCAGCCCTTTCATCCCACAGTGGAAATTCACACATCAGAAGAAAGGCCTGCTCATTGACTTTCGAGCTAGCCAGGTTTCAAATTAATTGGTCATCATTGGAGGAAGGTAGTGTAATTCAAGTTTGTGTTGGTCCATCTTATTGGTGCGTAAAGTGAGGCGCACTACGTTGGTTCAGTGAGGTATTGTGGAGCCAATTCGCTGTGGCTAGTTAGCTTATTGAGTGTCTTATTATTACAGATATACATAATTTGACGGGGAAAAACTTGTTTTATGGTTTAAATATCATGAATAGTTTTGTTGTAAGTTGTTCGAGTCATATTTCATTCTGCGACGCATGGATCCTTTTTGAGAAATTAAACGGATTTCACCAAGCAAAAAGAAGCTTCCCGTCCTCTCTGGGAACAGAGGAATTGGAAATCTGTGGAGATTCAGTAATGTAAGTAGAATATTTTCCGTGATACACGAATGTATGAACCCCGGTGCCTACGGAAAAGTGTTTTGTTGTTGTTGATTATCGTGAAATGATTGCACAGTGTTTTGTTGTAGTAATAGCTATTTTAAATTGGTCATTCTAGTTAGTTTATTGAGATTCTAAGCTTTCTGAAAATATAAGACATGCCTATACCAAAAAAAAGTATATTTTACGACTCGTTGCAGTTTTTGTCACTTTCCGCAAATTGAATCTGAACCGTCCTGTCGACGGTACGCCCTCGGGTGTGAGGTTAATGCCTCTTCCGGTTCCACAGCGACCTTGGTCACATTTATCCATTGACTTTTTAACTGATCTTCCCTCATCCAGGGGACATACTGCGATCTTGGTCGTTGTGGACCGGTTTTCGAAGGCGTGCCGCTTCCTACCTCTCCCCGGTACTCCCACGGCTCTGCAGACTGCGGAGGCTTTATTTACCCACGTCTTCCGGCACTATGGCGTCCTGGAGGACATTGTTTCGGACCGGGGCCCCCATTTTACCTCCCGAGTGTGGAAAGCCTTCATGGAGAGACTTGGGGTCACGGTAAGTCTCACCTCTGGGTTCCACCCCGAAGCCAACGGGCAGGCGGAACGTGTCAATCAGGAAGTGGTCAGGTTCCTGCGGTCCTATTGCCAGGGTCGGCCGGGAGAGTGGTCGACGTTTCTGCCCTGGGCGGAGTACACCCAGAACTCCCTTCGTCATTCCTCCACTAACCTCTCCCCCTTTCAGTGTGTACTGGGTTACCAGCCGGCCCTGGCACCGTGGCATCCGAGCCAGACCGAGGCCCCCGCGGTGGATCACTGGTTCTGGCATGCGGAGGAAACGTGGAACGCAGCTCCCGTGCGTCTCCAACATGCCGGACGCAGCCACAAACACCAGGCTGACCGCCACCGCGGGGAAACGGCGGTAATCCATCCGGGTGATCAAGTCTGGCTCTCGACCCGGAACCTGCCCCTCCGCCTGCCCTGCCGGAAGCTGGGTCTGCGGTTTGTAGGGCCATACAAAGTCCTGAGGAGAGTCAACGAGGTGACGTACACTTTACAATTGCCATCCACCATGCGTATTCACCCATCTTTTCATGTGTTTCTCCTCAGGCCAGTGGTGGAAGGCCCTCTCCATGAGGCCGGGGTTCCGGGGACGCCGTTGGAGACTGAGGAGGGACAGGTCTACGCCATCCGCTCCATCCTCGATTTGCGGCAGCGGCGGGGTGGCCTCCGGTACCTCGTGGATTGGGTGGGGTACAGTCCTGAGGAGCAGTGCTGGGTGCCGGCTCGAGACGTGCTCGATCCTGCCCTAATTCAGGATTTCCACCGACGCCGTCCGGATCACCCGGCACCGCGTCCTTGGGGTCGCCCTCGGGATCGGGGTCACCGCGCCGCTGGAGCTGCGCCTCAAGGGGGGGGTACTGTCACCGTTCCACCTGGAGCTCCCCCAGCTGGTGCGTCGAGGCTCCTGCGGTCGGCGTCACCGACCTTCTAAAACCACTGCCCCTTTGTGTGTCATTATCAGACGCACCTGTTTCTTATTTGTTATTTAGTGTAGGGGTATAAATGTCTATTGATTAGGTTGGGGTTTTGTGGGTTATTGCTCAGTGTCTAAGAGCCTGTACGTGTGTGGCAGAACGCTGCATTCTCTTTAAAAATATATAAATATTATTGCAACATTTTCCTGCGCTTGACTCCGTTATTTGAACAGCGCCGTGACATACTTCAACAATCAGTTAATTCAACATAATAGAAAGCAAGATACACATTTCAAATTACCCTTGGTTCTGAATTAATGTTACTGTACTGTAATACAGTACACACTGTCATCACAATACATATTACACTTACATTATCCAAACAAACTTACAAAAGCTATAATAAAAACACAATTTACAACAAGTAATATATGATAAAAGAACACATCAAAAGTCATTTACGGAGGAAAAATAATTTATTTAACAGTTTTTTTACAACAATACTGTGGTTGCATTGTGAAACAAAATAAATGTAAGCAATTTAGTGTAAATCAAGATAATTTCTAATTGATTAACACCAAGCCTGTCTCCAACATTTGGCCATAGATGTTCATCAATATCACAGTGAATATCCTCGTAGTTCATACACCATGGGAAAAACCTTCTGGCATGATGAATCTAGGCCAGACATTGCTCTGCATTTATGGCATTTCAAGCCTCATTCATGGCTTGAAGGAGGATGACATGCCTACGGGGATAGCGACCATACACCTTTCACCTCCAAGTAGAGAGGAATTCCTTAATTGGGTTGAGGAAAGGGGAGTATGTTGGGAGATACAGGGTCCTGAACCGAGGATGAACCTGAAACCATTCCCGAACCAGTTCAGCATGATGGAAGCTGACATTGTCCCACACAATAACATATCTGATATCTTCACCCTGACAGGCCTGCTCAAGTTCAATTAGAAAAGCTATTAGGTGTTCAGTGTTGCATGATCCAAGAACTGGTCTACAGCCTACCACACCATCTTCATATATAGCTGCACACATTGAGATGTTTCCCCCACCTTGTCCAGGCACTTGGATATTTGCCCATTAGCCAATATGGTTACATCCATGGTGTCTGTTTTTTGCAAGATTAAGACTTACCTTGTGAACTAAAACTTGTGATGATTCAGAGTAGCATCCAGCTCCATGACATATTATTTTACAAAGAATAGTTGACATTTTTAGTCTATTGTACAGTACTGTGAGTATCATATACTTAAAAACTGAACATAAAGTACACCACATAACCCTATATTTGAACATATTCTTCATGCAGTCGTTTCACCCAAGAATTGTTTCTCTCAAAGGCACCCGCTAAATTTGTTTCATAGAAATCTGGTGCTCCACTAAAGGCTGATTGATGCCACATTAGCAAAGATATTATTGCTCTCCTTTAGATGTACCCACATGTGCTAGCGAAAAGCTGAGCACGCAACAAAAAATTACCA
The DNA here is from genome assembly GCA_016801105.1 of Esox niger. Lineage (NCBI taxonomy): Eukaryota > Metazoa > Chordata > Actinopteri > Esociformes > Esocidae > Esox > Esox niger. The sequence continues at coordinate 3,597 of JACXGJ010004493.1, forward strand.
CACGGTGGGCCTGGTAAAGGTCTAATCGCATTGTTGTGAGAACCCCAATTGAGGCCTTATGGATTAAAACATTAGCAAAGCAATGAATGAATTTGACAACTAATGACATTTAACATCACAAAGCACAACAAAACTGTATTTTTCTCAAATTTCTAGTAAAACATGTTATATACCATCAAAGTGCTTTTCGAACTACATGTATTCAATTAAATAAGCTTGGAAAGTATTGAGAAAAGCTATTAGGTATTTGTGTTAAGTTTCAGCTTTATTTAATGGTTAGGTAAGATAAATTTTTGGAAATAAACAACACGTCAGTCCCTTGTATCGTCCACGATTCCGGGGTCCCATAACAGAGACTCCAACTTGTGGCCTCAGTCTGCCAGGAGGTCAAACAAATTGAATATTCGTTCATTTTTATTGTCTTTACCGCCTTACGACTGTCGCCCTATTTCAGCCATCTTAACTTTCCTTTGTTCCAACTTCATCTGTACCCATTCACAGCTGCCTCTGAACCCATCCTGTTAAGCCAGAAAACTTTATTTTTCTTTCGGCCCATTTTGATTCCATACATTGTTGTTAATTATCCTTTTTGTTCTTACTCGTGTCCTATTCGCACCATGGTATTTTAACATGAATGCTACATGCCAGAGGCTGCAGTCCTCCTTTCATATTTTGTACAACTAGCCACCTGAAACAATTAGCATTGTCAATGAAATACAGTTCAGGGCTGAAACACACCGGTCTACATCACAACTCAATTAGGACGGACTGTCCATGCCCACAGACAGATTCCTCACAAAAAACGTAGCCTAGACAGGGAGCGGGGTACCAAGGCTTGCTCGACTACCAAACGCTTTTGCAATCTTGAATGTTTGTTATATTGCGTAACTTTACAACTCACTGTTCATCTGTATCTCCTTCGGTAAGCTAGTTAGCTCAGAAATTCCATCAAATCAGTAGGTCTTCAGAAGAATCGATAAAGTAATCCATCCAGCAACATGGTTTTAGAAATCTGATGTTTCATATAGTGATTGAAATAATGATTGTGTACACAGTCATCAAGGGAGAAAATAATTCAATTATTTATTGCAGCATATGATAGTCTTGTTCATGATGTTACAGACTCGGTTTTCATACCCGATGTCTTACAAACTCAATCACATCGCACTTAATCACAACAAACTTCCCGGTCATACCTCAGCTTTACAGACATCCCAAACAGAATACACATCCCAGTACTGTAAGCCCATTGGCTAATTACTATAGCGCTTTGAATGAACATGACTTCCTGTTTATGGATATACTTTTGTTATCTAAACACAACAAGTATACAGTTCAACATTTGTATTATGCATTCAGGATTTTCCCTGCTGAAATTGAGTCAAAGGTGGTACCCCAACCTGGCTACCCTGTGCTCTACCGGACGCCCCTCTGTGATATATTTTATGTATCTTCTGGACACTTGAAAAAGAAAACTATAATAATATAAAATTTGCCCTGTTGTCAGCACCTAATGCACACTGCAATGTCTTCCCTAATGCAACAGAAAACAACAAACAACCAATAATAACAAATAACCGCTTTTCAGTGAACCAAAGACGTTAATATGTATTCTTTACATGTTACATATGTGAACAAATTTGCGAATGGGGACTTATGTCGCATGTCACTACTTTTCAGAGTGTCATTTGTAAGAATTAAAAATACATCTGGGACATTTTGCAGAAATGCCTTCTTGAAGATGGAAACTTTCATGACTTAATAACAAACAAATATGCAAAGTGTAAATACAAATACAATTTTAAACGTAAACCAGCTGAATATACAGGGCTTTTCTTGCTAGACATGATTGACTGAGATAATGAAGGGGCTGGACATGCTGACATACTCAGCTCTGATTGGTCTGATTGGCTTCTGTCATGGTCGACCCCATGATATTCAAACATAGAAAACTGTGAATGTGTTGCTAATGTTGTCAACCACATCACTGCCCTGAATTTAGCTATTCTTGGCTTTTATTCATTTATTTTACATGGAAAACCAGCAGAGACCAAGGTATTGTTTATAGAGATGCCTTGTGTTACGACAACAAACAATAAAAAACATAAATAAGAAAAGATTTTAAACAGAACAGAAAGTACAATTCACTGTAACATTTTCAGTCAGACACTTTAAAATGTGCCATGGACACAGTATCCTTCAACATAAGGTCATCCATTAGATCCTTCCAAGTTAAGGGGCACAGAAGGAGAATGATGTTGTACCTATCTTAGACTTGGCCCGGTTTACCTCGAAAATTATCCATTCTTGCAATCGTGTTTGATAAGAGCAATTTTTCAAGATAATTTGGACGTTTCTGCGGGGTGAAAAACACTTATTATTAAAACAAACAATAAGCATTTGCCCTCCTGGAAAGCAAGAAGTCCCAACCAACAGCAGTATATTAAAGCAACAGTATATGTTAGAGAACATCAATCCCAGCCTTGGAGACTGTTGCAGGTTCTTTAGATTATTCAGGCATTTCATTGTAAATGCGGAGATGGCTGAAAAGAAAACTATATTTTAAACACATTGAGTGTGAACTGTAGAGAAAATACACAGTATTGTTAACAAAGTCAACTGACCAAACGCAACATTCCTACATGTGTAACGTTTGCTACAGATAATTTATTTTCAGAAAGTTGTAGAAGTCATTTGCATTGCTAGTTATCTAGCTATTGCTACTGACTGTTAACGTTAGCTAGCTAGGTAACGACATTAACTTAACAGCTAGCTACATTTTCCTGGTTTCCAGTTTGTTCGTTAGGCAGCTAGCTTTGCCGGATGATTTGCTTAAGAGCGCAAGTCACTTACTTTGATAATAAGTTACCTGATTAACCGGTCATTCATCCAGGTATGTGTGATTATGCCTAACTATTATGTTTACATTGTCGTCAAATAAGTGAGAAAGTCATTTGCTACCTGATTGACCAGTCATTCCCCTCATTCTGAAGCATGATGTGGACAATCCAGTCCATCAGTACAATAAGTCGGATTCAAGACCCAAGACATCTTCAGAGGGCAATGATCGACAGGCATTTTCTAGCCTGGAAAAACTGAAAACTTTAGTCATTGGCGACTCCATTGCCCGCAGTATTAGAATAAAGAATCTGCCAGCGATCGTACACTGTTTACCAACATAGCCTCAAATCTGGGGTTGGTGCTAGCGAAGTCTAAAAATGGCAAGTACAGAGAGTAGAAAGATATTGTTATTCACGTTGGCACCAACGACGTTAGGATGAAACAGTCAGAGGTTACGAAGCAGAACATAGCATCAGCGTGTAAACTAGCTAGAAAGATGTGTCAGCATCAAGTAATTGTCTCTGGCCCCCTCCCAGCTAGGGGTAGTGACGAGCTCTACAGCAGACTTGCGCAACTCAATCACTGGCTGAAAACAGAGTTCTGCCTGTTGCAGGACGTAGAGTTTGTAGATAACTGGCTCTCTTTTTGGGACTCGCCCAGAAATTGGGTCAGGCCTGATCTGCTGAGGAGCGACGGACTTCATCCTAGCTGGAGTTGTGCTCTTCTTTTGTCTAGGAACATTGATAGGAGTCTCACTCCTATAGCCTCACCATGAGATAGGGTGCAGGACAGGCTGCCCTTTATTGTTCTCACTATATATTCTGCCTCTTGGAGATGTAATCCGAAATCACAATGTCAATTTTCACTGCTATGCTGATGACACAGTTATATATTTCGATGAAGCATGGAGAAACCCAAAATTAGCTACTTTGGAAGCATGTGTTTCAGATATTATCTGGACTAGGTTTAAATAGACGCTGGGCTTAGCCCACATGCATTGAACTATTACATTTGGGACTTTTAAAATGTTCACCCGGCACAGCCAGAAGAGAACTGGTCACACTTCGGAGCCTGGTTCTTCTCTAGGTTTCTTCCTAAATTTCTTTCTACATTTTCTGAGTTTTTCCTAGCCACTGAAGTTCATCACTACTGTTGTTTGCTCCCTGGGTTTTAAGGCCGGGTGTTTTGTGAAAGCACTTTGTGACAACTGCTGATGTAAAAAGGGCTTTATAAAATACATTTGATTGATTGATTGATTGATGTGAGCACCGGATAATCAAAGGCTTTGTTGCGAATAGTCAACTGGGTTACAAAAAACATGTGAAGAAAAATTTACTGCAAAAGACTTGAGAATAATTAAACGTGAATCTACCAGGAACCCATTATCCTCCTGTGCCATCATATTCAAGAACTGCAAACTACCTGGAGTGTCCAGAAGTACACGGTGTCAAGTGCTCAGAGACATGGCCAGGGTCAAAAAGGCTGAAAAACGACCACCACTGAATAAGATTTCAAATGTACTGTATAGATTGGGAAAATAAATACCTGAAGACAGATTATTCAAAGGTTATGGACAATTGAAATGAGAGTGACTTTTGATGGACCTGATGAATGGGCCCGTGGTTGGATTACTAATGGACACACGGCACCTCTTCAGTCAGGCTCCAGCCAGGAGGAGGAGGGGTACTGGTATGGGCTGCTATCATTAAGGATGAGGTATTTGGACCTTTTCAGGATGAAGATGTACTGAGACTCAACTCCCAAACCTACTACCAGTTTCTGGAAGATACTTTCTTCAAACAATGGTATAGAAAGAAGTCCTCAGCATTCAAGAAGGCCATGATCGTGTATAGATCAAGAAACTGACAGACTCCATGGATGGTCATGGCCGTTATCAAAAAGAAGGGTGGTTATATTGGTCACTGAATAACTTTTTGTTGCTTATTTGATACACTTACTAACAATTGAAAATAAACATGTGAGTTTTGAGATAAAAATTATAATTAGATGCCTGATAAATCTGCACACCAATTGTTGCCTAATAATTCACTCTTATGTATTCACCTGAGAAAGATCAAAACTCACTTTTCCTTTGTTAAACATTCAGGTTTGAGGTTAAATTATATTTTGGATTGGCTGAGGGCATTGTGTTTGTTCAACAATTAAATAAATCTTGAGGGATACGATTTGCCTAATCATTGTGCACGTAGTGTATATCTGGGAGTTAGCACGATCCAGAAGACCACCACCAGCCATAGACAAGACTTCATTTAAAATGTAATTGCAAGAAATTTCTGTAATCACAAATTTTTTCAACTATTTAAAATAATCAAGCATAATCCATAATTTAAACAGCATTCCTAATATCTTAGATTTGCCACATTCTGCGATTGCTAGATTTGCCACACTCTGCAATGTTTCATCACTTTCTGTAGACATTTAAACACTGAGGCACCCCATCACTTAAGCTGTAAGGAGTCCAAGGACAGTTTTTCCTTCATGGAAACATTCTAGGAGACCATTAGCCCTCACACCAGAGTCTGATCCCTTAGAAGCCATCTCTTCCGATCTAGACAACACACTGTTATACCGACACAGAACATAACTTTGTTTTGAGAGTTCAGCTGGTTGTACTGTTGTCTGGTGTTCCGATTCTAACATTCCCTCAAGTACTGCCTTCAATTTCCTATTGCTTACACTGATTTCCTCATGAGCCTACTGCAAGGAGTCTGTTTTTAAGGGAGAAGCTGTGCGAGCAGAATATGTGACAAGATTTAAACAGTGTGCACCACATTGCACATAAAGAGCCAGTGGGCACTGTCTCTTCAGCATAGCCTGTGCTCCTGTGTACTGCCAAATTGGCAGACCGCAATAAGCCAGACATTGCATAGATCTCAACAGGATATCAACAGCTCACATAACTATCCCTGATACTGGATACAGATAAACAAACACCTTATGTGTCTCCAGATCATGATCCCAAAGTACTGACTCAATTATTATGGAGAACTGCACCACTGGAAAAGCCTTGATAGATGTTGCAATGCATCTCACGATGTTCAATGTTCAAAAACAGATTTGGGGCATCTATATACTGAGAATCAGGTTGGTTTGGCTTGTCTTTAGTGTCCATAACATTGATTTGAGCTGCTATACTCAACTCTACTGATACTGTCACTGCCGATCCTACTGTTGACATTTTAGTATGTGGATCAGTCTCCCTAAAAACATTTAACATAAACATTTTACAAATGTAGCTGTTCTGCATCAAGCAATACATATGCCTATATAACAAGCTGGGATGATCCTTCAAATTACAGATCGTTACTTACCGAGTAGTTCTCACTTAACTATGAAGTAACAAAAATGTATGAATGTGGTAATAATGGGTAGTTGTAGGAATTATTTATATGTTACAAGTAATTACATGAACGCAGAATGATTCATGCCAAAACTACTTATTATCCAGGCAGGGGATAAAAAAGCAATTTGAAAGCATTTTAGTACTTTCCTGCAAAGGATTCTCGATAAAGTACTAAAAACTTGTTGTTTAACACATCTAGATTTGAATACAAGGAAATTAAAGCTGCAATTCTGAACTCTTTTCTCATACTTATCTTTTGATCTTAAACCCAAATGTCTTCAATGACCAACAAAAATAAAGGAATTTGCCTTGCCGTTCTGTAATTATAGCACACCGACAAGTTGGATGGAGGAATTGATCCAAGGGCAGAGCGCAGGACTCCTTTATTATGGAGAACAAACGGCGGAGCAAAAAGGACCAGGCTTCAGCGAATTCAAAGGGCAGGTAAATGGTCGGTACCAGACGAAACACGTAGGCAGGAAGTTGAAGCACAAGAGGGAAAATCCAGAAGCAGTCGGTATGCAAGCATATCAAAGTAGGTGTATTTCAGTATCAGGTCTGAATGCTTGGGAAGTGAAGGCTCAGTAGAGTTGTACATACAATCAATACCTCACAAGGACTGACAGCAAACAGATCTAATATCGGGGGCCGAATGAGAAACAGGTGCAAACGATAATGGAGAATGGATAGGCTACGTTCAAAAACAACCAAAGAGAACAGGGCACATTCACACGTTCTAATAATTTTGGAGGGGAATGTATATATAAATAGATTTTTTAAAGATACAGATGCAAGTGGTTGTAGATGTTTGTAATAATATTTGATTATTTTAATTTGTTTTAATAAAATGTTTATAATTGACAGATGTGTTTTTTAATTATTATAGCTGTCCAAATGGTGCAGGTATCCAATTCCTCCTCATATTTTTTTTTTAACATACCTCATTTTAAATTGTAATTAATTAGTTTGAGGTGTTACATGTTTTAGCTAGTGTGAATCAGACTCTGCCTCATTGGACTACACAAAACATGCTCTCTTGGCAGGTGCAACTACGTGGGAACAGACTGCTTCAAATTCTTGTCCTTTTTCCTTTTAACTACAGTGTAACTACGTGGAAACAGACACCACTTACAATTACAGCCCTCTTTCTGAGTAACTACAATGTACCTATGTGGGCACAGACACCAATTCAAATTACAGTCCTCTTTCCTTGTAACTGCACTGTAAATATGTGGAAACAGACACCGCTTCAACTACGTGGAAATAGACACATTTAGAGTGTAGCACATACTGTATTAGAATGATTTTCTTACTAGGAACTTGCATGAAAAGTAAGGATTAAATAGTACACAAGATAATGGAAAGAATATGCTACAACACGAGGATGGCTTGAAGGTATGTTATTCAGTATTAACTGTAAAAAAAAAAAAAGTTTACCACATTCATTTTCTTTTTATCAGGTTTTATTATAAAATAGACTAGTTTTAATGTGTATTTCCACCATAAGCTAACAACATTTTGGGTGATTGCATATTGGGAACCTTTGGATATCCACATTTTAAGGTAGCTCTGTGTTCAATTGTTAACATTTCATTGTCCTCAATAACAATCACATCTGACAAATTCATATTTGTTAAGCCTATCCATTTAATTAATTAGTTTCTTGATTTCAATGCGACTAAATAATAGTAGCTACTTTAGAGTGCTTTTGATCCTGGTGATAAACCTTTCATGTGGGCACCTATTTTCAGGGAGAAGCTGTGGAGGATTTAAGAGACCCAACAGATAAGTACATTCTGTGGCTTGATTCAGAACACATTGATAGTCAATTCATGCACTTATGATTGATTCCAAGGCAGCTTTTGGTTTGGCAAGCACCATTTGGCCAAAGCATGCGTTGGAATGGTGAAAAGTTGTGAAAAGCAGAGAAATGTGAATCATCGTGTTGCCTTAAATCCTTAATTATGCGAGCAAACTTGCCATAAAAATGTAGTAATGTCCCCAAAAAATCATAAATTCATAAGCACAAAAAACAATGAAACTTTTAAAATAGCTTTTTTTATCTGTTTACTAAATAGTTTTGGAGTAGCATTGTTCTTTGTTCAAATAAGTAAATGTTAAACCTAAATTGTTCCTACATAACTGTCAATTCTTACCATGTACTTACATTCTTGTTACTACCTAGTTACTTGGGAACTACCCTCTAGGTATCGGGCAGTAATTTAAAAGGTTACCCATGCAGGGCATATCCAATCAGGAGGAACAACAGAGATCTAGAGATTTGTGGTGCAGAAAAAAATGCTAAATAATAAAACATTTAGTTTAAATCATTAGAAATGCACTGAACAAAATTATAAACAAAACACTTTTGTTTTTGCACCCATTTATCATGAACTGAACTCAAAGATCTAAGACTTTATCTATGTACACAAAAGGCCCATTTCTCTCAAATATAGTTCACATCTGTCTAAATCTGTGTTAGTGAGCACTTTTCCTTTGGCTAGATAATCCATCCACCTCCCAATCCATCTCCTCAAAGGTAAAGCAAAGTACGCATTATGAATTATTCTGCATAGACGAAAACTTTGCTTGCCAAAACCTTCAGTATCTACATTACAGTAAGCCTAAAAAAATAGTTTATTGTTATATTTCTGATGGATTGTTGAGGTACGCTTACGTGCATTCGTTTTGGGTCAGGATAGACAAACACATTTGCTGGCTACAACATACAGTAGTTATGTTATAGTATGCCTTAACTAAAACTCTCTATGGTTATATTGCGACTGTTTCTGGAATGGAAAATTAAATCTTCAGTCTCACTAGCAATTGCTCAATTCTTATGTTTATTCCTAGGAAACTACTAGATACTAGTAGATACTAGTAAGCCTTTTACTGGCTGTTACAATGGCCAGTGGCAAAAGCCATACAGTTCATAGACGCTATGGTGGAAGTAAGCATAATAAGAAACGTTAATTTCAAACGTTTGTTTAACACAATGCTCAGTGGTGTCTAGCGACTGCTCAAACATGTAATGCCGTGGCATAGTGGTTAAAGACAGTGCCTTCCATGTGGAAGACCTAAGTTCAAATCTATTGAAAGCAACAGCATTAATTTATTTTATTTTTGGGCCGCAATAAAACTATACGGTTATACAGTATTGCGACTAATTCTGGTAGATTCCACGATTTTCTTGGTGAAAAAGTTAGTTATCCAGGCCGGATGAAATAGGCTTGCCTGGTTTCTTGTTTGGAAAGGAAATCAAAAGGTGCAGTGGTCTCTTAATTTTTTCCAGAGCGGTATATGTTAAAATAAAGTTGACCGTCTCAATTGCTGCTCTTGACATCCCAACTGGCCACTTTTTATAACACCTCCTGTATATGGTGCATTCTAATGGAGGCTGTTTAAATCTAGCTCAACCCAGCCTTTTCTCGGCCACTCCAGGACCATTACCTTTTTTAAGTCACTCCCTTGTGGCTTTTGCTGTATATTTCAGGTCGTTGTCCTGCTGGAAGGTTAATCTTCTTCCAAGTCCCAGGTCCCTTTCAGACCTCAGCAGGTTTTCCAGGATTTCCCTTTACTTTGCCACCACCATGCTTCAGGGTAGGTTTAGTGTTCTCAGGATGATGTGTGCTGTTAGATTTGAGCCAAACAGCATTATTTTGGTCTTATCAGAACATTGCATCTTCCACTAGGTCTCAGAGTCAAACTTTAGCCAAGATCTGATGTAAGGTATTTTCTTTTTGCCTCTAGGCTATTGTTGCAGTATGCAGTGTCTTTCAACTCAGCCATGAAGACCGTAACTCATTTAGATTGTCATTGGCCTCTTGGTGGCCAATGTTTTGTTTTATTATTATGCTGTATTTTATATTTCACTTCTTAATTTATGTTGTTATGAAATGTATATATTCCTATCTTTCACCAAAATAATGCAAATTCTGGTGCTATCAGAGGAATAACCTCTGTGTAAATGTAACAATCTGCTGATGATGGAACTGACTGTATTGATTCTATTGCATTATTTCTATTTTCACTGTAAAGCACATTAAATTGCTTCTATGTATGAATTGTGCTATATAAATAAACTTGCTTTCTTGATTTAATTAGAAAATATTTATTTCATTTGTAACTTAGGTAACATTCATTTGTGTAACAATGTCATTTACGCTTCTTTGGGAAGCTTGTAAATACAGCTCTGTAACAAATTAAGAGATGACTGCACCTTTTTCTTTCTGTTCCAAAGAAGTTGAAAAGAAAAGTTTTAAGTGAGGAACAGAAGCATTCAGTTTGCAGAGGTCTCTTAATTTTAATCCTGCTGCTGTAGAAACAGACACGATTCTGTAGTGGACATTACTGTATGGGCTCAGGAACACTTCTGAAAACCATTGTCTATAAACACAGTATGTCGCAGAATCCACAAATGCAAGTTACAAAAAAACTATACCATGCAAAAAAATACATGAACGGGTCCAGAAACACCAGCGCCCAAGCTCATTTTAGATGGACTGTGAATTGGTAAACTGTATTGTGGAGATTATATTCAGGAATCAGGGACACCACATCCTCTGGGCTAAAGAGGATAGGGACCATCTGGCTTCTTTTCAGTGCACAATGCAAAAGCCAGTATCCGTGATGATATGGGGTGCATTAGTGCACATGGCATGGGTGACTTGCACTTCCATGTATGCCCAATAAATGCTGAACAATATACACACACTTTTGAGCAACATATGCTGCCATCCAGGCAACAACTTTTTCAGGGAAGTCCTTGCTTTTTTCAGCAGGATAATGCCAAAGCACATTCTGCACATATCAGAACAGCATGGCTCTGTAGTTAAAGACACCGGGTGCTAAACTGGCCAGCCTGCAGTCGAGACCTGTCACCTATTGAAAAGATGTTTGGTACATTATGAAATGAAAAATACAGTAAAGCTGACCCATAAATGTTGAGCAGCTGCAATCCTATATCAAGCAAGAATGGGACATTCCACTTTCAAAAGTACAGCAATTGGTCTCCTCAGTTCCCAAATGCTTACAGAGTATTGTAAAAAAAAGATGTGATGCAACATATTAGTAAACATGCCCGTGTCCCAACTCTTTTGATATGTGTTGCTGGCATCAAATTAAAAGTGGGCATTAATTTTTCCAAAAACAATAGAATTCATCATATTCAACATTTGATATCTAAACTTCGAACCAGTCTAATGTCATTTGTGTTCCTGATAATTTTTTTCATGCTGAAGTGGCTTTCAACTAGTGACTTTACCATAGAATCATGATTGATTGCGCTGCAGTGATGGTTGTACTTCTGACACGTTCTCCCAGGAAACTCTGAAGCCCTTTCTGAGTGGCCATTGGGTTTTTGGTCACCACCCTGACCAAGGCCTTTCTTGACAGTTTACTTCATTTGGCCAAAGTGGTGGAGACCATTATGCTGCAGGGAACTTTCTATGCTTTAGCAATTTGCATATAACCTTCCTGAGATCAATGCTTCAGAGGTCTATGGAGAGTTCCTTAGACTTCCTGGCTTGATTTTTGCTCTGACAGGCATTGTGAAGTCTGGAAATTCATATAGACTTCAATCAAGTTCTAGAGACATCTCAAGGATGATTAATGATCAAAGGACAAAAAAATATATTATTGCATCTGCCTGTGCTGCTCCACCTAGTTTCTTTAAATTCGAGGTCTTCAATCCTCTCCTCAGGGACCCCTAGCCAATCCATGGATTGTATCTCGACTAGAGCTAGCACACCCGATTGGACTTGTCAGCTATCAAGCCTTGGATTGCTAAATTATGTGTGTCTGTTCAAGGCTACAACACAATTGTAAATTGTCTTGGGGTCCCTGGGGAATGGGTTTAATTATTTAAATATTTCTCAAATTGAATGGGCCCCCACCAGATTCTATCTTAAATATATGGATATTGCTACTCTCATAGATATCAGTAATGAGCCTGCCAAATTCAACCTCAAGTATATGGATAAGTCTACATTTATAGATATCAGTAATGTGCGTGCCAAAAGCTGGGAATCAATATCTCTGCAGTTTCTTGCAAAGGCCTGACTGGTCATTGTAGTATTTACTGTGTCCACAACTGTAGCTCTGTAGAACATAATCCTGTCATTGTTGTCAAAACACAAGTGACCAGCTCTTCTTAAATGACCTGGGATCAGTTGTTTGTAAAATCCTTCCTTTAGTTTCCTGACAATTTGATTTATGTGGTTTTGTAAAAGGTAAGCTTTGTAAAACGCAAGTAAAATAACACTTCCTCTAGCTGACTACAGCACCCAAATTTGAGGACACTGTTGCTTCTAGTAAAGTTACATTTGTTGTCATCTGGCTTCATTAGCGCCGGGTCGAGTTGATTTTAAAACCAATCCATAGCTCTAGTCTCCTTTTTAATATGAGGTTAATCTATAGGTTGACATGAAAAACCAAGAGGAGTTATTAGGAAAAGACAAGGTCCATTTCTACAAATGTATAGGATAGTTTGGGGTAAATTACCCCTCCTAAGATCAATATCTATTTACTGACACAATAAAGAAATGTTTTGGGGTTTTCTTTATTATGTTGAAGATGGCTGAGCTTAGTGTAACATATTATAAAGTAAAATAAATGGCTTCAGTTAACAGATGGATTTGTTTATAATCAAATGTATTTTTTAGGAAAGGGGCATTTTTTTGCAGCAACTGTGTTAATATGTCCCCCATGGGGTTAGGTGCCCCCCGGAAATCTTATCCCAAATGAAGAGAATCACTTAGATTTTTAAAGAATTGGCCATGTTGTTTTTTACCCAACTTACATTTCCCTTATACTCCATTTCACAAAATTAAACCAAATGTATTATCATATAAAATTGAGATTGAGATTTTTTTTTAAATAGTCTGATGATGCAGAGGAAATTTGGAGTTGATTAAGACTAGTGGCAACCAGAGGAGGTTTTGAAAAAAGAATGGTGCATCTCCCTAGGCTATGTTAACAGTGTGTATTCACAGGTCTCTCCCGGTGTTTCTAGTGGGGCAATTGAGTTGATGTCAAATTTTCGAGTAGCCTATATCATTTATATTATGTTTCAATAAGGGCCTAATTGTTGAATGTACACGGATCTCTTGTATTTCAATTGTAAGTTCACTCAAATTAAACCATGGCTGATCATTCAACTGGGAGTACCGTGCATTCATCCATTGATGTCATACATTTGAGGGGGAGCCTAAGGGGGTGGGATCCATGGCTAAGGGTCACTCCAATGGGAGAGAAAGCTTAGCTCCGCCACTGATTATTGCCCTAGAACCATTAGTGGCGGCTTGGGTACCAATGCTAATTGGTGTGTGCTTTTGTGTTTAATTCAGCAAACAGAGTACATAATCAGTTTAAATAGTCTCTAAATAGTTTTATGTTTGTGAGTTTAGAAGTCTGACAAAGGAACAATGTAATATAGGCCTTTTTAGGAAAAGTCATAGAAGTTGGAGCATGTAGCTTTCAAATTTGTTTATTTTAATTATAAACTCAAACACAAATTGTTGTAGGCATTTGGTGGTTCTAGTGTTAAGATGGACAGAGGTGAAGTGGAAAACGGTCCCGTGGTCTGTTGAATCAAAATGGATTTTTTGGGGGGGGAATCATGGACGCCGCCCCCTTTGTTCTAAAGAGACGCAAGACCATCCGGCTTGTTATCAGCGCACAGTTCAAAAGCCAGCATCCATGATGGTGGGTGCTTTAGTGCACATGGCACATTATGAAATGAAAAATATGACAAACGAGATCCCGAACTGTTGAGTAGCTGAAACCCTAATCTAGCAAGAATGAAAAAACATTTGTCTTTCCAAACTATGAAATGTGTTTGAAATGTTTGCATCGATTTCAAAATGGGCATGCATTTTGAAACCATTGTTGTTAGCCTATCGGAACTTTTTCAGGCTGCTGAGGATTGGGTTATATTGTTGCCTGTTGACTTAGCATGCTCTTGACAGTGCTTTACAGCATTTTTGCATTTTCATGCAGATGGAGATTTCTTTAAAACAGTGCTTGTATGTACACCATGTTTATTGGAATGAAGGAGAAGAAACATTTTTTTTTAAATGTATGTGTAGGTTTTGACTAGGCCTAAGACAATTCATATGTTGTCTTTGTACTATTTTCAATTAAATATATGGATAGATGATTTGCACATCATTGCATTCTGTTTTTATCTGCATTTCATGCAGTGTCCGAATTTCTTTGGGTAATGAGTAGTAAAACCTAAAGTATAAACTTTCAAATTATGAAAAATCCTGATCAACCACCATGTACTGTTGCCCCCTGCCCAAAAACATATTGCCCCAACACATAAATAGTCTTGTCTCTATTAATAGCCTACCACTGGAACACATTTAAGCAATACGATGGAAGATCTTATTAATACAATATTAATTGTTTTGTAAAGTATGTGCAAATTATAAAGAGGAGCATAATTGTTATTGATAACACAGCAGAGTTAGATCTGCTATTTTAGTGTGGTTGAAATGTAAGTAATTAAGGGGTTGTTGAAACAGAAGAAAACATTTGGAAGGTTGCATAAAAATTCTGAAGTTGCAGGTAAACAGTTTTTAAAGAAATCCCCCAATATTAGGACCTTTGCAAAGATTCAAATTGGAAGTGATTTCATTGTGAGATTGCTGCGATTATAAAGAATACAATCCAAACAAGCAAGCTTTGCTTTTTCCTAAGGTTCCCAGTTTTGGCAGAGTGGAAAGCCCTTTCCACTATTTTCACATTAGAGGCCTTTTGGATCATCAGTGAACTATGGGTTGCTGGCCCTTTGTGATACATAGGTTATTGATGCAGATTTCCTCACATATTAGTAATGTAAGATATAACCCTGTTAGGCTAGTGATGAAAGTTTGGCAGTGTTTTCCATGAACTTATGCTAATTTGATGTTTAAAAGCAATTCTTTGGAACCCCATTGACCTCATCATTTCACTTCTTCCCTCGCTTCAAATGTGTAAGAACTGATTTAGAACAACTATAATACCATGTAGTTACATAGTAATTACTATTGATCCACTATTTGTTATTAAAGTTAATATTGTGTTAGCTAATACTGCATTAGACTTCAATAAGTGTTTATGTATTTTGCATGGTATTACGCATTGGTAATGACTATAAAATGGGTTTTGTTTATCTTGAGATAAGTTGACCAGATTTGATTCACCCTGTATGGGAACATCCACTAAATAATTAAATTGCAATGTATAAGTGGTGCTGTGTTTATTTATGTATATTATTTATGTTTTATTTTGATTCATGTTTGGACCCCAGGATGTGAAGACTCCGTGGAAGCTAATGGAGATTATAATAAAAACTAAAAAACTAAAATACCAAAATAATCATTATAGAAACTTTATATTGTTTTAGTTCCATGGGACTTTGAATGACCCAAAGGCTTTAGAGTTTGTGTTTTTCATATATAATTCATACAAAAAAGCTGTTTTGATAATTTGGCTGCTTGGCTTAGGGCAACTTTATAACAGCAATTGAGCATCCACATATGCCTAGCACAGGACAATACTGAAATTCCTGTCTATATTTGTTCAATGTAATCTCTTGATGATAGGTAAGCTAGTTTGATTGCTTATCCATGAATTCTCAGGGTGCCATGTGCCGGTGCAAGTGCCATATGAAGCTGTCGGCCCAAACTCAAGACACTCAGTGATCCAGCTTAATAGCCTTTTGAGGATCTGTGGGTTTGTACTGTATGTGGATTTATTTCTCTGTGATGTGTACACTGAAGAACTTCTATCAGCTGTGTTGTCTTGCTGACACTGAGAGAAAGATTGTTGTCACAGCACCTTCATGCCAAATCTCTGACCTATGTCCTGTAGGCTGATTGTGGGGGGAACTACCTCTTCACCAGGGCCTCTGTACCGACAAATATTTTCTAACTGAGATGTGCTTCAGAAGAAACTTATCACAAATTATAGAGAAAAGTCTGAATACTCCAATTGAACCTTTATTTATACAGCAGTTGCAGGAAACATTGGTTAGGCTCAGATCCAAAACACTGCTTCTTGAATGATGTCTGGACCCTGGCTAAACACCCTAGTCACCCCAGTGGGTCACCGCCCTTCCCAAAGCCCTTGGGCTTTCTATTTGCAGAACAAAACAACAAACAGATTAACAACTTAACAGTTTCCTCTGTCTCTCTGACATGGCCATCTGACCAGATCATTACTTCTTTAGTTGCCTCACTTCACAGCAAGATCCCTTTCATGTATAGCAAGCCATAAACATAGTTCTGTTGGTTATCTTTTTGTCATATATACATTTTCATTTTCCACACTCCCGAAATTGCTGCAAAGTTGTTGCAAAAAGGCAAACCCCTAATAGCAAATTGGCCGCCGTGATATTTGGAGGGTTGCCTTCCCAAGACATACAGGAAATACAATCACCAAGGACACTGTAAGCATAGTAACACACATGTATATCTCTAAGCTGGCAAAACTAAATGTGTTGATTAGGGGTTTATATGCAGGATCTAAACCATGCTGAAGCACAAAATGATAGGTAATTACTGTTCTTTGATGCATGTTTAACCAAACAATTGTATTTCCCATATCATTTAAATAATTCCCGATCAAAGAGATAATTTAAAAGGAGCTCATTCTGTGAGGTATTTTTTCACTGAAAAAAAAAAAAATGTATTCAATAAAGCAGAACTTCAATCCGGTTTAAAAATTAGGAAAACGTAATACATTGGAAGAACAGAACTGATTAGAATGCATGGGACCTAAACTCAAATTTACTTCATTACATAAACTAAATATTCTGCATATCTACAACATTTTAAGACAATCCATTAAATGTGATAGTTATTTTGCCTATGTCTTCCATATACTCCACCTATTTTAGGCAGATAAAACCCTTCACATTTTTTGAGTACTACTTTACATGTTTTGAACTTGTGCCATAACATTAGTAATACCCTTGGCCTAAAAGTTGTTACAGTGCAACTACTATACTTTTTCTGTAATGGATGCATGTACATTTTTTACACATTTTGTTGTTTATAAATAGCGTTAACATTCTCCCTTAGGCCTCAGGCAACCTATGCTGCCATGTCACAGCACATACAAGAGTGTGAATGCTCTCATTACTAAGGTGATGCAAATTTTTTGTGAAAAGTTCATTGTATGCATCAAAAATGGACCAGTCAATTAGTTTTCTTCACAAATATCCATTTATTCTTCACACATTTACTGAAAATCACAGTTTATTGAAAGAACACAGAAAGGTCAAATAACACAGATACATGTAGCTAAGAGTAACTACTCAGTGCATGGCACATTCTCTGGGAGACGACTCATTGTGAGTCTTGGGCTCTTCTCCTCTAGCATGTTAAAGGCAGAAAGAGCTCTGAAATGTTGAAAGAAGTTGGCCAGCCAACTTGAGAGCTTATACTTCAAAATATGGAGAGAGTAAATTAATCTGGCTACAAACCATAATATGTCACAAACCATATTTGTAAGTTTGGTGTTACAGCAGTTTTAGTTAATGGGTGTACTTATAATACAGAATAGCATGACCTCACCAGTGGAAAGGGATTTATTTAGAAATAACACACATTTACTGTAGAAAGTAGTGTCCTCACTCTGAAAAAACAATGAACAATCATAAAACAAGTTACCAGTGCCATTGCTACCTTTAAAAGAAGTCTAGAAGTCTAGAATGCATGCCATTTATTTATGCAGGTTGAGAAGCTTGTTTTCGTCCAACAATTCCAGTGTCTTTTGCAATAAAATAATCTGTGTGTGCAAGTGTGTGCGCCATTGTATGTTTTTGGGAACAAGAATGTGCTCAGAAAAAGGTCCTCCAGGTATCACAGGTTTTTCTGTCTCTTTTTCAAACAATGGTGTGTGTGTGTGTGTGTGTGTGTGTGTTTGTGTGTGTGTGTGTGTGTTTGTGTGTGAGTGTGTGTGTGTGTGTGTGGTGGGTGCGCCAATGCATGTGCATATGTGTGTGGGCACAAGTTTGTGCTATGAAAGATCCTCCAGGTAAATCTGTTTTTTTTCTTTATTGCCATTGATATCCCATCCATTCAGTTGTTTTTGTGTAGTTTAGTCTTTTTGCTTTCTCCTTGCACTTCTTTCCTGTCATCTGAGGGCTTTGCAACCGATTTTCCAATCTGCGCTTGGTTCCTTTGCTGTTGACAATATAAAAAATAAGAATGTAAAGCTCAAAAACCGTGGTGGAAGGAAACTTGTGGGAACAGTGAGCTACTGTGAAGAAACAATAGTGCAATTGGATTGATGACAGCTTCATTAACAACACAGCAGAAATCTTTAATCCTTTTAAACAGTGTGCACAGCCACTAGAAACCAATTTTAAGGCCAGAGACAGTCAGCTAACATCTGTTTAGTTTTCTCCAATGTCACATTGCGGAGTGCCTTAAGGCTTGCTTAGTTCTGCAAAACATTCTCTTTGAGCTGGCAAGCATTTTAATAATGGCAGTAGAAATAACAGTAGAACAAAACTGCACTTAAACATACTTTGGATTTATGGCAACTGAATTAATATTTTAACAATACTGCAACCTTACTTCTGTCTCATGTTGACTAACCTATCCCTCTCACAGGAAATATCCACTTTAACGCAATTGTGCCATTACAAGGGACTGTTCACAATTTTCTCCACAGTAGATGCATTTTAGCATTTTAAGTGAGGTCTTAAACACTGTTTGCTAAAACATAAATCCCCAAGCTATAAGAAGGCTGTTTATTCTGGTGTTTAAGGTAAAAAAGTTAATCTTGATAGTCATTCTCAGGATTTCTGTACACTTACATGGCAATGCAGTGTAGGTTGATTTAAGATCTCTTTCTGTCCCTCAGCCGTGCTGTTTAGTGTCACCTGCTCTGGGTGGCCAGCTGCCACGTGGCCCTATCAGCTCCTCTGTGAGCGCCTCTCCCTTATAATCAGTCAATCTGACAATGACCAGAGGAGGGAGAATTCACTGGGCTTTTGCTTTTCCAAAGCTTGCCTGAGTGGCTGCGACCTAATTATATATTACTGTGTTCATTCTATTTAGCCCTTTCTTGTCCCCGGTTAGTCTTTAATATAATCTCTTTTACTAGACACACCTGGGGAAAAAATGCAATTGGTTGAGAAAGAGGTTAAGAATAAAGACGAGTTTGAATGCTGACGGAATTACGGAGATCATAAAGTATGGTATACTGCAGGAATTGGCATTTTTCCTGAAAAAGGTTACTGAAGCGAAGGTAGCTGATCTTGTTTAAGTATGACAGAGATGGAGAAATGCCAGTTAAAATGCATGGCAGCAGCTCAGTAACCCAGTTGTACACACCACATTGCAATGGGATCAGTGTCGCAGCATCACCTGTCACATCTGAACAGGTGTGACACTGTTTCCTTATGACTGAGTGAATCAGATGTGGTACAACGAGTGCAATCAATGTCACAGTTCACTAGACAGTGGTAGCAATTTTGCAGCAACAATATGTACGTTTACAAAATCGTTCACTTCAACACAGTATCTCACACGGCCCACATTGTTACATGCCATTTACAATACATTTGAAATTCACATACTGAAAAATATAAAAGGCATATCCTATATTATGTAACTGCAACTATAAACATTTCATGCTCACCTGCTGTTCTACAAAGAGCTTTTTACTGTCCTGGGATGATTCCTTCTTGGTCTGGTTTTGGAAGCATTCCTCACCAATCTGCTGTGAGACAAATAAACAAACTTAATTTGTGCATTTACTTAGTGCCAGTGCACATATAACAATATTACATTGTAGATCAATTGATATGTGGGAAAGGTAGCTGAATAGATCAGGTTGAACTTCATAAGACCTTAACAAACAGGGAGCTGAAATAAAGATTCCATCAAGCTGGTGTAATGAAAATGCATCAGATGAAAAAAGCTAATAGAATACTATCGATGAAACCCATTTTGCTGTGTGTCAATGCATTCATGTGTAAAAGATATACCCAAGAACATCATTTGCGCAGGGGGGAATATTTCAAAGATGAAACATGAAAGAACAGAGGCAAACAGGTCTCTCTGCTTGGTCATTATAATAGTTATCCTATGATACTTTTTAGAATGTCAAGCATGTCTGTCAAGCATGTCTCTTATTGTTAGGGACTAATAAAAGGGCAATTGAAATGTTATTAAAAACCAGAAGTAGAGGCACTGTCATGCTGTGATTTTTTTTAATTCAACACTGCTGTTGTATGCACATTTGGGTTTTAGGCTGGGTGTCTTTTAAAAGCACTTTGTGACAACTGCTGACGTAAAGGGCTTCATAAATACATTTGATTGATTTTAACACCCACAAGTACGGTCTACCATTTAGTGATTTGGGTTGCTTAAAACGCAAACTAGACACTGAGTACAAACTGAGACAATCAGAAAAGGGTAAAATTAACCGCTAGAGAATGTCAACAAGACCGAAAAGAAAAAGGTATTTTCCCACACATCTTATTGCAATAGCTAGGAAGATCTGGCCTGACAATAGTAAATACTTTCTTTGCAAAATAGGCCATGCTAATTACAAGTGACTGAAGGTCATACATCATTTCAAACCCTGCCATCCCATAATGAGTTGTGTATGCATACTTCAGTTGTGAAATTCTTTTTATTCAAACATTACAATCTTGAGATCTTGCTAAGATGCACCTGCACCATAAAGCCTGAAAAAAAATGCTGGCCAAGCTTGACGTAGATTCAAATGAAGACTTTTAGAACAATAAGCCATACTGATTTTTAAACAGTAACCACCCAGGCAAATATACATTGCATTACATAGATTTAGGAAGAAACCAACAAACAAATATCAAGAGCCTTAAAATTTGAGCCTCAATGGAGAAGAAGAGTTGAGCAGGAGCATACAAGGAGGATTCAACAGAGATAGACAATGGAGCTTTAATGTAGCAATCTGTGGCATGTTAGTTAATCTTCCTTATAAAATATGTAGTTCAAGTGGGCTAAACTAAATACCAGACAGCCATAAACTGATTAGCTAATGCTATACCAGAGTAAGTTATAAATATACAAAATGTTCATTACATTACTACTTTGTCATATCGCCCATATTTTCATTTTGCCATGCACTGCAGGAAAAAATGGCACTGCAAACCCAAATGTGACATTGGTCACCAATGATGTCATGACATGGCTAATCCATGAGCTGTAGGAGGGTGACATGCCCTTGGGGATTGTGGCAATAGACATTCCACCTCCATAATGAAAAAGAGATTATGGGGCCAGGTCTAGGGTCAGGAATCTGGGATTGGTCCAAAACCGTTCCTGAATCACCTGTGAATGGTGGAACCTAATATTATCACACACAACTTAGTGGAGGACCCCAATGAGGTGTGCAGTCACAGCATTGTAAGACCCAAGAAGTGACTTATGTTATATTACCTGAAAAAAGGTAATTTAGCATTGACATTCCTATTGAGTTTTCCACTAACCTAACGTAGTCCACTGGGTGGAACTGTCATCATTCCGATTATCGGGTTTGGCGCCATGATCACATAACTGATGACCTGGCTAGTGAAGGGTATCACTTAATGAAGCTGAAATTCCAGGCATCCAAATAACAACTTCAAAATAATAGAAGCTCTAGATGGCATTGCACATGCACTCAGATGCCATTATGAAACATATGCAGTAAATCCTACCCTCCTGGCCATTTTGTCAAGACTTGATTGAAGGACATATGTCATATAAACAGAGTAGTAAGGTACAGACGTTTATATAAGCAGTTGGAAAAAAAAATTCTGGGATGTTAAAAGTACAATTCCAAATCGACCCCTATACACTATGCACTAGAGAAGATCTGATGGTGAAGGCAATACCTTTCAGCTATCCACAGAAGGTATGTATCTTAGGGGTCAATGCTTGTTCTTTTGTGGTTTTACACTGGGTAAATGTAAATGCTTATTGACATGGATTAGGTTAAATTATTTATTAGGGTCGATTTGATACTAAAGAATTTGAGAATCAATGAGATGAGTTTGCAGATGTGTTGCAGTGTGTATCTCCAGGTGATTTGCCATTGAAGCTTAGCTCTGATAGGAGGATTGTGAGCCTAGATTTTGTTTCTGCTTTCACCCTCCATACATGCCTTACTGATCTGCAACGCTTATATATTTGCACACACACACACACACACACACACAAACTCTGTGTTGAAGCATGTCTGCATGAGGTACTGGTCAATAGCTCCACCATGTTGACAATACTGTAGATATGATCTGAACTGAGGTTCTGGTGCGGAAATGGTCAAATCAAAAAAGCAGTTGCATAGAACAGTTGTAGTGTAGGTGTGGCTTTTCTTTAAATAGGCTCAAGCAGGTTAGGGTGGCAGCAAATGCTTGATAATTAAATTACATTATTGTTGAATCAACTACAGTTGAAAACTGCAAAAGAGAAATTATGATGAAACAACTGGAAACCAGTGAACAACTGGAAACACATACATGTTGTTGTGGCCAGAATTATAAATGAACTAGAATGCTATTGGTACATTCATTGCAATGGGCAAGTTGTGTATAATAAAGTGAATTACGTTTTTGCATAAACAATGCCACAAAAACACACGCCTGATTAACTACGCAGAGGCACCAGGTACTACTGGGTTCCACACTGCTTCAGGTCCATGTAGCATAGAGATCCACACTGCTATAAGTCCATGTAGCACAGTGGTCCACACTGCTTCAGGTCCATGTAGCATAGTTGTCCACACTGCTTCAGGTCCATGTAGCATAGTTGTCCACACTGCTTCAGGTCCATGTAGCATAATGGTCAAAACTGGTTCAGGTCCATGTAGCATAGTGGTCCACACTGCTTCAGGTACATGTAGCATAGTGGTCCACTTTGCTTCGTTCCTTGTGGTGGGTAATCCTTTCTACCTTACCTTCATCCCTAACTGCAGAAGGTACATTGCTCTGTGCTCTAAAACAGCGTGTTTGGCTGGTCTGTACTCATTGCAAATATGATACAGCAATCTTAAGGCCCAAAAAACGTTACCTTACATAAAGACAATTAAACACTACATGTCAGATTTAGGCAGTCTGTATACTGTCAGTAGATAGAGAGCGACCATAAAGTATAGCAATCATAAAGTATAAAAAAATTAAACACATTGTATCACAGCATTTTGCAATTACTCACCAGTCAATTACTGCTTTCGAACAAATGCCCGATAGAGAATGATGTTCCAAAGAAGAATATTATACATAGAATTAACTGTTCCAAAAAAATTCTATAACTCATAAAATTACAAATGGACATTCCACTGGCACAGAACTGACTGTGTTACTAAACCAATATTAGAGGGCCTCATTAGCTTACACAACATGTTTATAAGGGACACAACTTTAGCTTTTTTTCTGAAAACATCCTACATATTGCAGCTTTAAGATATGATTCTTTGTAATACAGTTTGTATCATAAAGAAGAAAAGAGAACTCGAGAGTATTGGTTTATTTGGAGCTAGTGGAATTGGTCATGGTGCCCTTGTGGATTGCTTGGCCAGCTCACCGGAAAGCAGCAGACGCACAGCGGCCTGGATCACTGGGGGCGATGCTAATTACTTACTTACTATAACTATAGTGAGTATTACTATAAATAATATTTAACAGTTATTAAAATTTTGTTCACTTCCTGGTTCCCACTGTTGCTGTCTCATTATTTTCAACACTAGTGTAAATATTTAAATGGGTCATTATGCAGCCTCTGTAACTATGTCATTATCATTCTTTTTTAATCTTGTTTTTTTGGGCTGGGCTCATTCTGTGACATCGGACCAGGCCTGGTCTGAGTGGGCTTGGACTGCACCAGGGTCAAATTTTCTGGCCCGATGACTACTCTAGCACACAAAGTCCCCTAGGGAGAAATGGCAAGTCTGATCAGAAATTGTCATGTTCAACTAGCTAATTATTAGATGTAACTAGTTTTACTTTGATGTAAATCATGATTTGTTGTGGTCAGCTGATATCTACCTAGTCAAACTAGTAAAATTACTGCATAATGTCTTACATAAAGTACCCGTATTGGCATATGAAGAGTTGTGGCAGTTGCTATAAGCTTTACAGAGATGATTACAAATGCACACCAACATTCAATAGAATTGATCAAAGAGACAATAATTTCAGAAATGTAATGGATGTTTTGTAAACAATGGTTGAAATGTAAAATCTTTCAATTGGACTTTTCTATTGTCTTGGTGGGCTCATCAGCAGCTAATCTGCCTTTTCCTCCCTGTCTAATGGATTCCAGATACTTGAGCAGACGTGTGTTGGAACATTGTTTACATTGTGGAAAGAAACGTGTCTGCCCAGGGAGACTAATAGCCTACCCTTCTTTTCCTAATGACAACCATTTCCAGTTGTCTCTCTTTAGTAGGAGTCAGTGGCACTACAATCTGTAACAAATGCTTACAATCTGTAATGAATGTTCTGTGTAAAGGCCCTGCCAACAGTGCTACGGATAAATAGTTTATACATTTTACCAAGTTGACTGAGAACACGTTTTAAATAATGAAAATGACCTAAAGTATAGTTCCAAATGATGCAAGCGAATGAGGCAATTAGAAGCTGGAGCAAATTAGGTGGCCAAGATAATATAAGGGCCATATTTGAAATGTATTCAGGAAACAGGTTTAAGAAACCCTATTGGTGCCATAACCATTTAGTGTCTCATCCAAAAGGTGGCATGTTACACAGGGCAATGTACCTTTCACTGCCCTGGGGGATTGGGATTTTATTTTTAACCCCGAGGGAAGAGTTTCCCCTACTGGACATCCAATTGCATCTGTTTCATTAATTAAAATAATAACTGAGCCAACACAGCGTTAAAGCAGTTTTTACCTTATTGCTCAGGATTAAAACCAGTGACCCTTTTTTACTGGCCCAGTGATCACTAAATAGATTTATATTCTAAATGCCCCATCTGTGTCTGGTGTCATATTTCATAAAGCTCTATAAATATGTCGATTTTTACTTACATTATCTTGCATGAGTATGATAAAAACTTAACTTAAGTATGATAAAAACTTAACTCAATACAGATGTGCTGACTACCTCGGACAATAGATAAGACGTGTGGCCTGTTACTAATGGGCCGCACACATCCTGTCCATACTTCCTGCTAGGAGTTGCACATGTGGCTGTCACAGGCTCTATGGATCGGCCCATTGACCATAGGTTGGAACATGCCATACATGGGTCTATTGTAGGATAAACCTTTCTTATTGGAGGGTATTTGACTGTGTAATGGCTGGTTATGACCATTGAGAAAAAAAAGGAACTGCTGATGGTCCAAAGTATTTAATGAAACATGGGGGAGGAAGTGTCATGTCTTAGGCATGCATGGCTGCCTCTAAAATTGGCTCACACAGCATTGTTGATGATGTAATGAATGATTGCAACAGCTGAAGGAATTCAGAAGTGTACAGAAGCATCTTGGCTACCAATGTACAAGAAAATGCCACCAGACTCATTTTGCGGCACTTCACAACACAAAAGGACAGTGACCCAAAACACACTGCCAAACCACCCAGGTAGTTTATCTGGGGGAATGTTTTGAATGGCAAAGTCACTCTCCTGATTATAAACTTACAAGTGTATACTGACACTAGAAACTCCCCAAAGTAAGCAACAGCTCAAAGCAGTTGAAGTAAAGGCTTGATAAAGCATTGCAAAGAATGATACCAGGAGTTTGGTGATGTCAATGAGCCGTAAACTGTTGTTATTGCATGCCAGGGATTTGTGACAAGGGATGTGGAACTGTCCCAATACTACTGATCGCACAAAATGGGAGGAGGAATCCTGAAAGTGCTGTTAGTTGAAGTTGGTAAAACATATGCGTTGAAATAAAAGCTGACAGTACATATTTTTGCCTCATATTCATCTTTTAATCATATTCATCTCTTAATCATAAAACTCAAGCATAGAAATGCTTAGAGGCATCCCCACATTCAGGCCTTGGCTGTGGCCCCGAGGCACATAGAGATGCCTAGAGGTATCCCAGCCAGTGCCTGACAATACCAATCAGTAGTTCGGCATCCCACCCCTCTGGTGGTGGCACTGGGGGTTCTGGGCTGGGGAACAGTACTGGAGACTCAGGGCTGGAGATCAGTGCAGGAGCCATGGTGCAAGGAGCTGGCACTGGAGGTACCGGGCTAGAAAACAGCCTCCTCACCCACTGACATATCTAGAAATCAGGGCCTCTGCTGTTAGATCCATATTTGCCTGCAGCACTCGAAGGCCTCTTCATTCACAGTGGCTCCCTGGTTGGGAGGCCTCAGTGCCAGCAAAGACCTCCATCACCTAGTTTGCTCCTCCAGAGTCTGGCTGAGGAGTTGGGGGCCAAAGTGTGTCTTGGTCATCCTCCCTCCTTCAGTCCCTGTTCTGCAAGGGCTCCGCAGAGTCCCCACAAGTCAGGAGCACCTCATCATCCTCCTCCAGGTGCTCCTGCTCCCAGGGCTGCAGGGGCTCTTCCCTGAACCCCACAAATGCAGCGGCAGGTACCCTGCTCCCCACCCCTCCAAACGCCCCCATAGCCCCCTCCAAAAATATTATCTGGAGTATTCTAGCCTCCTTCCTGGACCTGCCCTTTGGATTGTTGACGCAGAGCCCGCTGGCGACACCCACTTCCCTGGATCCTGTTCTAGATCCAGAGCTAGACAATGGGGGTACTCCTCCTTGGAGGCTAGCTCTTCATCTCCAAGGGGTTCCTTTATCGTCCAGCTCTGCTTGGTCCTGTGGCAGTGGATCATTCTGTCACAGACGAGGGAAAGCAGGACACGAGGCACAGATCGAGGAAAGGGTAACATCCTTTTAATTGCAACATCAAAACAACAAAAGGAGCGGCAAACCGCAAACTTAATTGCAAACCACAAAACAAATAATCATCCACAAAATGAGGAGAAACAACTGAATTTAAATAGGGTCCCCAATTACAGGAAACGAATCGCAGCTGCCTCCAATTGGGGAAAATCTAAACTCAAGCGTTGAGATGACTAGAGGCACCCCAGCCAGGACCTGACAGGCACTGTATATCATATGTTCACTACATACGCTACCATTGAAAAGATTAGGGTCATGAAGAAATTTCCTTCAATTTTTGTCCAATAAAATAAATATATTAAATTGATCAGAAATACAGTGTAGACATTGTTAATGTTGTTAATGGCTATGGTAGATTTTCAATGGAATATCTACAATATCAGCAACCATCATTCCTGTGTTCCAATGGCATGTTATGTTTGTTAATCTAAGTTTATCATTTTAAAAAGGCTAATAGAGCATTAGAAAATCCAAATACTTCACAGTTCATCATCTTAAGTAAGGGCTTGTATAGCATAAGACCTATAGCACATTTTGCTCCTGTAGCCTGCCAGTAAAATCTATTATTCTAGTTTCTAAGTGGATGTTCCTTCTAGTGTTGCAAATGAATTCAAAACTTCTATTCTTATTTTGAAGTCTCAAATTGCTGATATTTCTATAACTCTAGCCTGACAGATTGTTAACCAGCACATCGTCTTCATGAAAAATTTAAGACTGTCTGCTGAAGATGATTAAGTTAGAAAAGCGCATCTTGGGACGTTACCTGGGTACAGTGTTTTGAGCACTCTGCAGGAATGCTGGGGGGAAAAAGGATCTCTTCACTGTAAACATAACGAATATGGTGAATAGATTGTACTGTATATGTTCGCAGATACATGAGGTGTAACAATGAGTACTACTCTAGGTGTCTCTTAATGTAGAACTACATTGGGATTGAGATTTTTCAACTCAAACTTTGACTGGCTAGAAGGATCCTATAATTAGATTGGGTTTAAATCATGCCTTTCATAAGAGCATTTTGCATTCCCTGTGCTCATTAATTGTGTATGATTCAGGACTATAAAAAATTACAAGGTTGGTATGTGAGGCTGCCTAAAAATAGATAGCAC
This sequence comes from Esox niger, assembly GCA_016801105.1. Lineage (NCBI taxonomy): Eukaryota > Metazoa > Chordata > Actinopteri > Esociformes > Esocidae > Esox > Esox niger. The sequence continues at coordinate 31,771 of JACXGJ010004493.1, forward strand.
AAAGACACACAACATGCTGCATTGGTGCATTGATAAGACCAGACATATAGCTGTTATAAAATTGTATTGTATGTCCTTTTCTCAATCTTATCCCTGGCTGCAGTGGAAGAGACAGAGACTTTGGCATGTCCGTGGGTGACAATATGTTTATGTTTAACGTAAAGGTTATGACTTGTCTCATCCGTATCCAAAAGAATATCTGTTTGCTGCAGGTTTCCCTCCAATTCCCGCCCAAAATCATCAATAAAACGTCAGGAGTGAACACTGTCTGTGGCACAGTTTCATTACAGCACTATCTTTTTGACACGTTTCCCCAGAGGGTAATTTCCTCCCTGGAAAAAATCTCTCTGGAATGTGCACTTTCTCTCCCTAAGCGACCCACTGTCTCATTCCTGTCATGGTTATTGATAACCAGATGTCAAGAAGACCTGTCCCCCCTGTAACTGTCCCATTCCTGCCTCTTCCCCACAGGAATCTAGCGGTTTGACACATCATTAAAGTTGGGTAGTCACGCTCAGCTACTCATATAGGGATCACAACAGTAAATACATTGTGTTTGTGAGACGGCATTCATTAAAAAAGATTTTTCCTGTTTTCACATCTACATTTACATTCGAAAGCCTGAACCAATGACAAAAATGTAATCTCAAGCCTCATAGAATTGACATGGAAGGGACCTAGATCCTGTGATCTAAAATGAGCTTCAATGCAGGTGTGGTCCACAATGAAATGGAAAGATATGGGGTAAAAGTTGCCAGTGACCCGTAATGACTGAAGGATTAACAACTCAATGAACAGATGAACCTGCCGGATTGGGGCCCAGGGGTCACAAATAGGCTATTACAGTTTAATTACTCCAAAGTCTCACCTTTTCCATCTGGCAGTCCTTGAGTATGGGACTACTTTCTCTTCTCATTACCCTAATGTTCGCAGGCGATTTACTTGCCATGATGATTCTCTGAACTTTTGGGATATCCTGGAAGAAAGAAGGGCAAGTGAGAATAAAACGGAATTGTTTAGGAATTCTAAATATGCGTGGGTGGCACATGACAGATCGGTAAGGTAACGACACATAGTGCAGTTCTACTGAAATACACCACGACAGGAGAACTGGTGCTGAGGTGCTTTGAATGTGCTGTTTTTCATTGAACTGAGTGGATTATTTTGCGTATTGCCACATCTACTTTCCGTATTTATAAGAGAGACAGATTTTCCATTAGAAATGGGTTGACTTTATAGAAAGGCTTTTGGTATTTGCCTCTTGAAGTGACCTATTTTCAACAAATGTATCATGTATTATTCAGCAGTTTTTGACAGTATCCTTTAGGGCCAGGACAATTCAACAGAACAGCGATAGAGTTGAGTGCCCGCTGGTTTTCTGCTCCCAACGGTCCTTCTAAAGGGACACAAGCAGTGCTGTCTCTTTCTATGTATAGACTGTGTGCTGTGCGTAAGGCTGCATAGCGGTTAGCTACTGGTCCGCCAGATTTTATGGAACTCAGCTGGGGTATTAATTAAATGCTGAGAGTTTAGAAAAGTAGAAAAGCCAATCATTCTGTTAGTCATCAGAGGTTTTCTTTTATAATTTCAGTTACTCAGTTAGCCCATCAGGGTACAAGGACACGAGATGTCAGGTCTTGGAGATGGATGACTTGAAAATTCTTATTCTGTCCTCCAAACAGCTTTCACAGTGCAGTTATGTTACCAGACTAAAACATTTCAGACAAACTAAAGCATCCAGCTCTGGAGATCTTCCCCAAATCAACCAATACAAATCCAATTGGGTTCACTTTCCAGCTTAATAGCATGTGATGCATATATGCATACTTTCCTTTCAATCTAAATTAATTATTCCCAGCCATCTCATGGACCAATTTAATTCAATGTTGAATATTTGAAGAGATCCAATGCGGTCTGACCATAGCAATATTTCCATGATATGTCTATACACTTTCAAAATCAAACTCACTGTTTACCCAGGCAACTGATATCAATTGGAAAAAAACATTAGTAAGTCAAAAGGGACGTGAAGAGAAGCCAGCCAATGAAGATCCACGTTTCTCCTCAGGCAGTACTGCTCCAAGCATTCTAAAGAATCCACATATCATCTCCCATTACTTGGATGAAAATTGCATGCTATCACCACCACAAGACTTGGCTTCCTCTCTCTGCCTGTTAAATATGAAGAGACTTCCAATCTTGCTGATACCGGCAACCTCTCACTGATGCATCTTTCACCGGCAGGGGATTGGCTCTGCAGCCAAAGACTGGAGTCTTATCAAGTAGTGGTTGTCAACTGGAGCTTAAGGCCCATTACGTTAACAAACTCAAGTACCGAGCATGATGGGGAGAGGCTAAGAGCCTTGACGTTAGAGACGTGCCCTCCCCAGGGTACTTTACAGTTCTTCCTCAGAATGCTCCAACAACCCCCCCCCCCCAGGCATATACGCTAGGACATATATTGGTCACTTTATAGTAAAATATATCAACTATAGTCAGTGTTTTAACGCAACCTTATTTGAATCGATTACAGCCAATGTCAGTGAATGTGCTGGATTTCTCCAACAACCACCCCCCTCAAGAAAAGAAAACAATGGTTTGGGGTGATTAGGGAAGGTAGTATATCTGACATAAAGAAAGACATCAGAGGTAAAAACCTACAGAGGTGCTCGGGACCTGCTTATGCAAAGCAAGTTGTTTCTTCTCACTTGATTAGCATACAAATAGCTCCACTCCATCCTAAGCAGGTGACTTCCTCCATCCGCCACTCTATCAAAGAAAATTGCTCATTGTAAAGACCACTAGTCCTCCCCATCTGTTGTCGCTGTCTGTACAGTGTGAACGGGAGCATATCTAATTTAAATCACTGGCAAAGATGGTCACAAATGGCACCAACGTCAAACCCAGCCCCAGTGACTGGCTGGGCGTACAGCAACAAAACCCCTGCTGTTATTTTGCGTCTTGTGCCACCTTCTGCTTGTTTTGGAGTGGGGTGTACCATCATTTGCGCAAGGGCAACTCGAGTGGACATAAATATGCTAAACAAGGCTGGGCCTCATGCAGTGTAATGAAATGTATTCCATCTTCCTTCTCACGGCCCAATTTTTATTGCAAATTTGGTTATCTATGAGGTATTAAATAGCTACTACACACATTCTGTTAGACATTCTGATATCTGTCAGGGTGCATCACTAGCCCGACAAGGGCTATTATTATCTGTGATTTAAAAAAATTTACATAGAGCTATATAAATCATCTAAATAATGAAAGGTTTAAAAGCTGACCAATATTTCCTCTACAGCTACATAAAAGATAAAAAGCTGGTTTTCCTAATCCACTTGCTGGATGAAATAAAATACACATATTAGGCTTATATAAGCACTCTTATGCTAAAATCCTCTTGGTGACCTAGTGGATAAGTGCTGGGATATTTGTGTGAGTACCATCTAGCTGGACACCCAGCACACAGAGAGCAAAGCAGAATGACTTCCGACTGCATCAGAGAGAAAAGCCTCTTAGAAACTGAATTGCTCACAAGGATCAGGGCTGATAAGAAACTGCAGCAGAGCAGTGACTGACTTCGATGTCCTGATTTTGATATGACTGCAGTAGAAGTTGTGAAATCAAAGCACAACCTGATCTAAACAATGATTATATTGAACTTGACTTTGCAAAGAATGTATAAATACAATGAATGGGATACAGTTCAGAAAAAAATAATGGGTTGGAAGAAGTGAGCTCAGTTTTATTATAATCAGAATTAGACAAATATCTCATGACAGTACATACCCAACTAATCAGACCGCCAGGTCCAGGTACATAAGAGATCAGCTGTCACTTCAAAAAGCTAGTCTAGTTACTAATAGTCCTCCTAACAACAAGTGCGTATAGTGTTTATTCATCAACTACTTATCAACATAACTGACTTTGAGTAATTGTGGCTTGTTGGTATTTCACTGTATAAATGCTTGAACAATAACCTGCATATACAGTTGGCTTTAGAGCTTCCACAGGTTTGAGGATTGTGGAATTTACAGACCTAGAAAAAAAGTACCTGTCACCCTTGGCTTGCTCTCAGGGGATTAAGTCCTGGGCTTAAATCCTGTGTTAAGTGCTCTATGAAGATGACATTGAAAGACATTCAATAAAGAAAATGTCACATAGTATTATCAATATTATTAAAAACATAGCACAACCTTACATTTTTATTTATCCAAACAAAGAGGAGCACTGTAGGCATTCGACTGAGCAATCAGTACTTGGCCCTGAGGTTGTCATCCCGACAAATCTAAATAGACAATCTACTGCAATGATTGCATTGCTCTTCATCTTTGTTTTATAAATATATTTTGGGGCATGTTATGTTTTTTTAGGGACAGATGCAAAAGCGTTTTAAAATGTACTGAAATAGCAGCGACATATGTGCTGGACGACCCAAGGTCACATACCGCTTTTTAACCGAACAGGATATAATTTTTCATCCTGTTTTTCTCCCACGTTTTCTTATATCCAATTCATTATAGGACCCTGCTTCATTGCAGCAACTCCCATGGGACTCGGGACAGTCAATGCTGAGATATGTGTCTTCCGCAGCTGACTTGATGCCATTCAAGTCTTTATCATGCTTCTAGCATCTAAACAGCCTGTATTAGAACGAAAGGACTGCACTCTCTGGGCTTCTACCTTAATTGAGCTCCCAGCCGATCAAGTCACCATGAGGTGTTGCTAGAGCGAGACGAAGCAAAGCATATATACTCAATTATGAAGCCCCCAACGCCAGACAGTGCTGGCACCTCAGTGGGATCCCAGGGCATATCCGATAGCCGGATTCAAACCGTGATCTCCAAATGATGTAGCTAACTAAGAGGCAGTGAGTACTGCAGTGCCATTCAGAAATTAAGTTCTAATGGCAACAGTTTCTTGCCTTACCTTGGCGTGTGGCTGCTGGAATGTGACTCTGGAGCCGTTGACAAGGGAGGAGTATCTGAACAAGTGGGTGGGTGGTGCGGGGAACCTGTGGCTGCTGGTGGGTTGGTTGTGCAGAACAGCAGAGAAACAGATATGCACTGTGTCCTTCAGAGCTTTCAGCTGAGACTCCTGTTCCAGAGGCAAACCGATATGAGTCTTTCGACGACCCATCTGTCCATCAACCTACAGTGCACGAGCGCCTTTCCACTGCATGGTACCGGCTTGACTCTACTCGCCATGGTAGCAACTCGACTCGGCTCACCATTATTGCTTTTCCACTGGCCCAAAAGTTGGGACAGTACCTGGCACCACATACTTTTTTAGTAACTGCTTTGTCGAGCTTCCAAGCGAGCTGAGGCGACACCAAAAGATTATGTGAAAACACGGAAACACTTCTGATTGGACAAGAATGATTCAAAGCATGCAGCAAAGTAAAACAGGCCGGTCTGCTCTAAGTGGTCTATTGTCGGAGAATCGTTTAATGAGAACAGCGCGTCTTTGCGGGTCTGTCCCAGAAATCCTTGCATTGAAATGGGTTAATTTCTGTGCCAGTCCATAGGATCAGACTCGTAATTTAAGCGATCGCATTTTCCCAAAACACTGGGTTTGGACCTATGCACTGGCGTTGAAATAAACTCTTATCCCTGTGAGAGATCAACAAAGACGCACTATTTTGTAGCATTCAAGGGGACCACGTCTTTTTCCTCCTATGGATCTTTTTAGGCTATCTGGCATACATTGCACTGGTCAAAGTAATAATGTCAACCAACCAGAAGCAGTCTACCATGCTTTCTAACCATTTTTGCAGTCTTAAGACCAAAACGACCAAAATTACTGCTCACGCATGCTTCCTCGCTACTAACGATATAAACGTTGCCTTGTGTAGATTAGGCTGCTCTTGAGACAGTCGGTGTGGTAGTATAGTCGGCAATTAATAAGGCAGTTATTTGTACCTTTTAATAGAAATGGAGTGGTTATGTAGGTTGTTTTGAATGTGTTGGGGTTGAGTTGTCAGGTGTATTCACTTAAATCTAACAGAACATTGCGGTTACGTCTTTATACTGAAGGGCAATAATTCCATTCTACCTTTTCACTGTTTTTCAAACAGGGTCTGTGACCATGTTATCCAAATCTAGCTTTTGATTTGCCACTTTATGTTCAAAGCTTGTCACTTTAAAATAAAATTTATGGAGTTCATTGAATAGATTTTTATGTTCACTGCAGGGTTTACGTAATTGTCAAATGCTGGCTTTTCACCGGTATCAGGTGTTCGATATCACCATTATTGTTCCCTTTGTGTGTCGAGGTGGAGAAATTGCAGTTTTCCTGTGATGTCATTATGGGCGGGTACAGGGTACTATCTGCAGTGGAAAATCAGCCGAGGCGAGCCAAGTCGAGCTGCTACCATGCAGTGGAAAAGATACCAAAGCGGGTAGAGTCAAGCCGTACCATGAAGTGTAAAAGCGCCATTGGGCTTCCTGGTTGACATTCACCTGCCACTTACACAACTGTATATCGTATATCCAGAGACTAACAAAAATAACCATTATACTACATATACCAGACACAGTTATGCATTCATCCACACACATTCTGGAAAACAGTACAATGTAGCTCCTTCAACCAAAAATCCATAAATACAATAGCATAAATAAAGGTGAGAAACCCCAAGGGCATAAGAGTACTCTCGCACCATCCTCCATTTATTCATTTAGTAACTAAGGAGCTTAAAGCACCTCTATCAACATAGTTTGGTACCGAAAAGCACTGCAATAAATCTGAGATATGAATGATATGATAAAGGAGAAATAGGGAGGAGAAAAATCACATTAAAAGACCAAAAAGGGGATGGACTACAATGGAGTACAACTATAATGACATCCACCTTGTCCAGTGCAGCCTTTTCCAACTCTTCTTTGGCAATGGTTAACTTGTGCTCCAGATCCATTAGCTGCTGTCCCTGTGAAAAGACAAGATACTTGAGCTGAAACAATTAAACTGGTGTAGTCTTGCAAACACAGCAATTTCCTAACCCACAGTGTCATGACTTGACTACTAAATAAAGATTATGTGGTCACTTCAGACAGAGTCCCCTTACTACTGCAAAAACTAAGCCTAAAACTATCTCTGCTTGTCATCAATTTTGGCTGATATCTAAGTGATTGCATTCCGCTGAAATTATTTTTCCTCCCAAAAGCCAGCAATAAAAACATGACAGAAACAAGGAAATTTAATTGCACATGGCTGAATTGCAGTTCATAATGGACAGTTTGAGCAATAAAGTAATGTAAACTTGGATAATGAGTGGTACTTGAATGAGCTTATTAATCACAAAATCTTTTACAACCTAAGGAGAAGGCAGAATATGTATGCAAATTCAAGTTTCTGTATGCTAAAAATTAGAAACAGTTCCAAGAGACTGAAAAAGTGGACTTAAGTCTGGTATATATGATTACCATTTTAACTAAATAAATAGATACAGTATCCAAAAATTATCCCTGAACGATGTTGTAATTATAAGTCAAGCTTTACATTGTTACAAACACCTTGCAAAGCTGCTAAATGTGCAGTCCAGTACATAAGGGTCAATGAATAGATCCAACTTAATTCATTCAAGACTGTCTAGACTAAAACTAGATGACATCTTACTAACAGTTTGATCTTGTCAATGAAAAAAAGTGCTGTTAAACCCATCAAGTGTACGCTAGAGCAGGACTGAGGTCAACTCTATCGCAACTCAATTAATATTCCATAAATAAACTGGAAAATGTATTCTAAATGTATTTCAATGAATTCAACCTCTGAACAAATGTAATCTGATTCATGCTGTGAATAGATGTGTTAAAGAGGTCAATGGAAATGCAATGGAAAGGCTTTGTAGGAAAATGGCCCATGGGAAAGATCTTGCAAATTCTCATAACCCCTGCAAGGGATTGCCTAAATGTAAGCTATTACTTCTATGTGTAAACATTTCAGTATAATACTTGTATGGCTGTCAAGCACAATATTTTCAAGTTATTGTTAGGTGTTAGGTGCTACAAATAAATGACTACCACCACCAGTTTCTGTATGCTAACTATCCTACCAGCTTAAACAGTACAAATGGGAGTGAGCATTTAGGCACTTCTTATAAACAAACAACTTTGAAATGTTATGCTGTGATAACAAATATATTTAAATGTAATAGTGATCTCGATGGACTTGCCCATAGGATTGAGACAGACAGCTTTAAAAATATGCCTCAGTAAACTGTGATTGTGTAAGCTGTGTATTTGGCTTGGAAATACAAGGAAGACGAGCTTGAATGGCATTGTCTAGTCATGGGTGACTAAAAGAAAGCGATGATCAGTGTTATGGTTACAACAATTCCCCTGTAATGTAAAATGGTCCGGCAGGTAGGTGAACTTACGGACTATTGTGTGAATCTGCTTGCTTGATGAGCCAGATGATTGTTACCACCAATTTCTTAATGTGTGCAACTGACCGCATCTTTCTTCCATCACCCATAGTCTGCTATTATTGACCTTTATACAATGGGTTGGTCATCGCCTCATACCTACCACTGCAGCAAAACCATGGAAAATGTTTTCCACACTCTCTAATTGAAATGTAATTTTTTAGCACTCTCACCCAGGGAGTGACATTCAACAGTGAGCGCATACATTTTTATGTTTTTATGTTTTTCACCCTCTTTTTAATAAGTTCCATGTAGGAATTGAAACCCGAAACCTAATGTATCAAGCGACTAGTGCCACCAACAAAACTAAATGGGACCCACTCATGTAAAATGTTTTCATTTTGCTGCATATTCAGTTAAAATAAATTGACTCCCTAGAAGGTGTCATTAATATATTTTTGAAACTCTTGTGGGAGGGCGGACATACTTAATAGAAGGGGATTTACAGACAGAGCTTGTGAAATGCACCAGGTGATGGACTGCACACTTTGAAAGTATATGGTGCACCTTTTACAGGCCTCTTTATATGACATAGTAGACAAGCGTATATTCACAAAATACAAGGTCAACTTCTTCTGGCATTTATAGTGTCAATGAAAAAGCTCAGGTCTTAATGTATGATCATGAAAATGTGTATGAGATTCTGTTTGAGGATGTCTGGTAATGTAAAACTGTAAGTCTATTGTGAAGACATGGCCTGTTGTATGGTGCAAATATTAGGGTTGATCCAAAGAAAAAACTTTTCTAGAGCTACTTTCCAAGGTCATTTATGAACGAGAAAAAAAAAAGATTATGCTGTCATTATTCCTTATAAAATAAAGATCTGTTCTTTTTCTCCATAATAATCAATTTAATCTCAATACACCAAGTTTTCTATTTCTATTTTTGGATTATATATTTAATTGAGTCTGTTACACTTATTTATAAAAGAAAAACACATCTGCATGTTCTGAGTTAATGATTAAATGACATAAGGGGCTCTCTTAATTCTGTGCAAGAGGACGTATAGCTTTTTAGGAAATTAAGTGTTTGAAAACAACTCAGTGTTCATGATAAAATCTCAGTTCATCTTAGATGCATAATTGTAACGTTATGTGATCAAATATTCCTCCACAACTGTTTCTGAAATGTGTGTTTAGTGAATCTGCTCAGTGAGAAAAAAGCCTCCTAGCACTCAGAAAAAAATAATGTTTGGTCATTCATATTGCTCCTTTTTTTGCTAGGCCTATTGAATTTTGCAACAACAACATTCTTTCCTCATCACAAATGGGTCTAAAAAGACTGGTTAGAGTGCCTTGTACAGATGGTTGGTAATAGATGTACACTTAAATCTGCAAGTTAGCTAGATTTTTAATTACTCATTGTGATTTGTCTTGTGTGTATTAAATTATTCAATAATTTAGAATAATATTCACATTTTGTATTGTTAATTATTTACAACTACAGATCCATGTTAGACCATACCAAAAAGAACAATGCAGTTTTAAAAAGTTCTGTAGGCTGACTAGTTATGGATTTTTTAAGCTTGTAAAGATATAATATGCTGCTGTTGCTGCTGCACATGTACATGTATGAGTCCTAACTGAATGAGCGGCGCAGTAGGGTCCAGAGTCATTTGGTCATCCAGTCAACCCTCCCTGCTGCTCTCTGCCACTCTGCAGTGCAAATTATACAACTGGACCAAATATTAAAGGAGGTCAAATCGAGTGCTCTCAAGTGTTAATCATACGTAATACTACTGTGACAGCAATGTTGATATTTAAACTACGAATTCCGCTAAACACACACAAGAATGGTTGCGTACTGTATCTCCCAAGCCATGCATTTTTTGATAATGAACTCGAGCAATCTTTGTACAGGGCAGCTTGAGAAACAGCAGAATATAAGGGTCTAATGATGGGATGCTCCTGTCTTTGCCCTAACCACAGGAGTCGTTGTCAAAAAGGGAGACTTGCATTTCAAACACCCTGCACTGATTTTGGAATGGTATGAACAGACCAGTGACAAATTAAAGGAAAAACCTGAAAAAGTTAGTGAAGGAAAATTATGAATGCAGATGCTTCAATACAGGTGTTCTGCATGATACAATTAAGCAATTAAAATCCTATCACACTCTGTGCCATGAACAAAACTGCAGAGCAGGCCCAGTTGACCTCAATTTTAGATGAAAATGGTAAGAAGAAAGGATCTACGTGACTCTGAAAGGGTCTCTTACAGGATGTCTCCATCCACATGGCATGAAATGTCACTGAATGGTTTGATCTGGATGAAAATTATTTACAGTGGGGAGAACAAGTATTTCATACACTGCTGATTTTGCAGGTTTTCTTACTTACAAGGCATGTAGAGGTCTGTAATTTTTACCATAGGTACACTTCAACTTTGAGAGATGGAATCTAAAACATCACATTATATGATGCAATAAAATGCAAATTAATTATTTAAAAATCATCTCTCACAGTTGAAGTGTACCTATGATAAAAATTACAGACCTCTACATGCTTTGTAAGTAGGAAAACCTGCAAAATCAGAAGTGTTTTGAATACTTGTTCTCCCCACTGTATATGAATAAATTAAATTAAATGGCGGTTGCAGTCATCTCAACCCAATTGAACATCTATGGGAGATTTTGGACTGACATGTTACCTTATGTGGACACTGTCCACAGAGGCACTCTCTCAGTGACAGCTCGCCAGTGAATCATAGCGACAGCGGGCGGACCTACTCTCACTCTACGTGCACACTGTCCGCTCACTCAACATGCAAATCGCTATCTGGCGAGCTGTCACTGAGCCGAACCTAGCATGCACACTGACCGCTCGGGCAGGGCGTATCTTCCTAATCTATGCCAGCGAAAGCCCGGCCAGCGCGTATATTCATAATCTATGCCAGCGACAGCCCGGGCAAGGTGTATCTTCCTAATATATGCCAGCGACAGCCCGGGCAGGCTGTATCTTCCTAATCTATACCAGCGACAGCCAGTCAACCAGTATAGAGGAAACATCCATCTCTGCACATATTAATAAGTATTTAGTATTTGCGTGACTCCACTACGAAAAATGTATTACCTTGATGCCACATCAATGATTTGTCAATGTTAAAATAGTAATTTACTTCATTTTATGTTATGCATGTATCATGCACCCATGATCCCAATGTTCTCTGAAAACCTCCATGCATCATTTTTTTTGTTATATCTCTGCGTGAAGCCGGATAAGCATCATAAATAATTAGGAAACCAGACAGGTTAATTATACATTTCTCTCTCGTCAATATATTTAAGCTAGCAAGTGAGTTTTTAGTTAGCAAGTAGAAAAGAGAAGGGACTTCAAGAAGCAGAGATCATCTGCCCTGCTATTGGTAGTCGCCGAACACCATCATTGCCCGCTAGCTGGAAATAAGCATAAAGTTGAACATATCTCAACTCTTAACAGTCGCTGTCGCTGGGAGAATTTGTCTCCGAGGGTAGCTCTGCCCTGTCGCCGCTGGCTCTCATTGTCTTGCAGATGTCGAGAGATAGGTTGTTGTCCTGGCACCATGTAGCCTGATTCCCTACCTCTCTGTAAGCAGTTTCATCATTGTTGGAGATGAGATTCAGGAAGGCTGTGTCATCTGCAAACTTAAGGATGACGTTGGAGCTGTGTGCGGCCTGGCAGTCATGTGTGTACATGAGGGGACTGAGTACGCAGCTCTGTGAAGGAGGTGAGGTTTCAAGTTCTCGGTAAGTCCACAAACAGCATCCTTATGCATGTGTTGTCTTTTTCCATGTAGGAGAGGGCTGTGTGTGTTGTCAGGGTTATGGCATCATCCGTAGATCTATTGGGGCTGTATGCAAATTGAAAGCGGTCCACGGTAAGGGTAAAGCAGATGTGGGTTCTGACTAGCCACTCGAAAAACTTGGTGAGGGTCAGTGCTACAGGACGGTATAGGTTCAGGCATGTGATGGAAGGTTTCTCCAGTACAGAAGGTTTCTTCTGTCCTTTGGTCTGCTGTGTCCAAATGTGAGACAACCTCCGTGTCTTTGTGATAAAGTGCCAAAGAGTGTGGCCAAGGGTCAAACATACTAATGTTTAACACTTTTTTGGTCACACCATGATTCCAAATCTGATATTTCATAGTTGTCATATCTTCACTATTATTCTACAAGTTGTTGTTTTTCTATTATTATTATTACTATTCCACAAAAAGAAATAAGTAAAAATATACAAATGACTTTGAGTGAGTAGTTGTTTCCAAACTTTTGACTGGTAATGTATATAAGAAAAATACTATAAAGTAAATGCACATTTTTGAAAAATGTGAGACTAAATCAATCATTACATTTTCATATTCACTACACCATTTAACCCAGTAGTATTCAAACTTATGGGGACCACATTTTTTTCAGAGAATTAAAAACACAAAATGTTAACAAACATATTGTGACGACCACGCCATCTACTGCCAATCCTCCCCCTGCAGGAGGCGGGCTTCGGCGTTCGACGTCACCAACCTTCTGACACCATCGCCCCATCTCATCAACTCATTGCACCTGTTGTCTCGTTTAACGCACCTGATCATCATTTAGTCATTCCCCTCAGTATATATGTTCCCTCTGCTCCCTTTGTCTTTGTGTGTTATTGTCTCTACGCAGAAGAGCATATGTCAGCTCTATATATATATATATATACATAAAATGAACCTAAACATACCAGCTCCGCAGTCCGCTTCATCCTTCCTTCTAACCGAAAACGCTGACAGAATAACACACCTCAAAAAACGGAAGAGAATGGAGCACGGAGCTCAAAAAGAAGCCGGTGTTGCGGAGATCGTACACGACCACACCAACATGCTGGCCAACCTAGGCGCCACTATGA